>APFE031206254.1:117187-152332 GCA_000404065.3 Pinus taeda
GAGTTGACTAGAGCTCAAGGAGATGTAGCCCAAGAGTTTTGGGTGAACTCCATATTAAACTTGCTGTCTTATGTGTGATGCTCATTTGCTGCATTGTTTCACTGTTATATGTTTTATATCAGTTTAAGCAATTAATTTACAACACATAAACAGTTTATAACAACCATAAGCATACACCTTATTTTCAAGCACATATTTAATTCCGCATTGGTTAATCATAAAGACTTGGGAATATTTAAGCTTTGGAAGTGGGAGAGGTGCTTGTAAGTTAGACAAGAAGCCTAAGTGCCCCATTTTCAGATCAATAGACCGCGGATTTACGACACCTTAGTACAACGTATAAAGGCCTCTTTGAACATCGAATAAGGGTCACCCTTAACTGCGGATTCAGGGCACATCTTGACCTTCTTTTAGGGCACTTTGGAACAACAGATAGGGCTCTTTAGAACTGTGGATAGGAGCCTCTTTAGAACAACAACTAGCTCCCTCCTTGACTGCATATGGGAGCCTTCTCTTGACTACATCTAGGGCTAGGGTTAGATCTCCTTTAGGGTAGCATGTAGGTCTCTCCTTGGGTCTGCAATAAGGGCTCCTTCCTTCACTACGTTTAGGGTTTCTCCCTCTTGATCTCTCTAGCCACCAAAACCCAAATGAGTGGAGAGAGATCTTAGGAGAAGTGTGTGAAAAAATGACTTGAAGTCCTCTTCTATTTATAATAAAACGTTGAGGATAAGTTGGGGTAATTTGGTTGCTAGCTGACCTTGACAAATTGTCAAATAAAATAAATAAATTCATATCTCCACGAATACATGTCGGAATCGGATGATCTTTAGATCAAGCCTACACTTCTTGATGAGAGGAATCCAAGAAAAGTATCAGCCACCATAAATAAGAATACCCACATGGAGTTTGGCCCTAGTTGCCAATTTTAACATATATCCTCCCACGTGTGAAGGCAGAAGATACGAAGGTGTCAAAAGAAGGTCAAAGTCTTGTAGCTACATCAAAGTGATCTTATTTTGGAAGAAGACCTTGCTAGAAGGGGCTGAGTAGAAGTGCATTAGGTCTCTCTCTTGAGACCTCAAGGAAACTGAGATTCTCAAGGAAGCCGAGAAGAGGAAAAACCAGATTCTCAAGGAAGCTGAGAAGAGGAAGACCGAGATTCTCAAGGAAGCTGAGAAGAGGAAGACGGAGATTCAAAAGGAAGTCGAGAAGAGGAAGAAGAGCACTGTTGGTAAAGGAGGCTAGTGACTTGGTCTTGGAGGACTCTAGTGTCAAGGGTCATTGTCATGGTATTGGTGTTCGTCAATTGAAGATCTATAAGAAGAATTTCGTTTGGGTTTTCCTCTCAAAGAGTGAGATACTTTGGCCCTGGCTGACAAGCCTATATACTGTGTCTCTTGTATCTCTATTTGTTCATGATATGATAATTGTCTTGATGAAAAGAACACTACAATAATTACAAGAAAGAGAAGATCATAATCATGAAGCAAAAGTCTATCACAAGCAATTATCATAAGTAGAGAAATCACCTAAGTATTTATGCCCTAGATTTCTCAACAGTGGGACCTAAGGCCTTATGGTTTAGGAGGGGCATTGATTGATATAGTGTGTCCATGGTAATCTATGCTTATTACTTTCCATCCTTATTTTTCATCTCCATTGTTTGGGTTGATTGTCATTAGTCATTGCGATTGGCACCCTATATCCAAATCCTTGAGTCAGTGTGTAAAACTTGGCCCGGGAAGTTGATGTTGCTGAAAGAATGATAAAAGCATATAAAGTCACAATGGAAAGAAAATGTGAAATGCAAAAGATGGTTGGTACTTATTTAGCATGCAGGAAGAAGCCTAGCTTGAGCATTACCCCCTTCATTAGCCATCACTTAGTTCCTCAAGCATTTAATGCTTCATCTAAGATTAAGGAAATCTTGAATGTGCCAAAACTGATGAGCGAGAAATTGATACATCTTTAAGGGGTGTTGAAAAAGCATAAATCTAGCTTGGTCTCCTAGGCTATGCACCAAAGAAAGATAAATCATTAAAGCAAAAGGTGCACTAGAGGGGTGGAAAAAGAAGGCCGAGGAAAGCGGTAACTCATGTCTCCACGATTGTTCCCTCCTTACATCATTAGACTTAGGATGTTGGACCTCCATTACTTGGTCTCATGGCTGTGGCATATTGCTTGAAATCTTTCCTACTCCATGACCACCTTATCACATACACGTATGGGTTGATGGGTCTACCTAGGACATGTCACCCCTTGGGGGTTGGAAACACCTAATAGGGTTGTTGACCTAATCATCCCTAACATGAGTGAGGTAACTTGTTTATAGATCTCAAGCTAGTTAGACATTTGAAGGTAAGTTTTGTGTGAAGTATTTCGAGCATTAATTATGGTCCATCATGATGCATTAGGTATGGCCCACCATGGTACTTTAATGTTTCCATGCCCCTAATGATGTTGTTCTCACTTGATCTTGAAAGGTTTTCCTAGGTGGTATAACACATGCAATAAAGATCCCTTGAGGGTTGGCTTAATTATTTTCTAGCTTATATAGAGGATGCTTTGCCCCATTTTGAGAGCATATGTGACCTTGTAGCCCCTTCAGAGATGAGCATTGGGCCTTCAGTGGATTCCACATGGTTCCACACCTCGATGTACCTATAGATGTTGAAACGTTGACCCATGAAGTTTGGGCATTGTCTTGATTGATGATGTGCCGAGATGGACCTAGGATGCCCCCAAGCTGGCCTTGACCTTGTTTGATGGATGTTTCCTTGTTTCAAAGGATAGATGAGGATGGAAGTCACCAAAATGACTTGGGAGGGCTAGCACATCCTTCCTTGATGCCAACGCTCGCCCTAGATGATGCTACCTCATCCCTAAGTGCCCTACAAGGGTGATGTAATCCATTTTATGGATGATATCATGGTGGAGGAGGTGCCTTTTGGAGATGTAACTGTTGCCGCAAAATCTAGTAGATATAGTGAAAGGACTCATCGGGCAAAGGCCAAATCCTTTCGCAACAATGAGTAAGGGTTGCCACTGTCACCTCGACAACCTTCCTCCTGCTGTTTAGTGGGATTTCAACTGCAAGGGAGGATTCCCTATGCTGCCCACAAGGTATTCTAATGCTAGGGCTCAAGGTGACTTATTTTGAAGGTCTAAAAATAGGTATAGGGCTTGGCAGGGCCAAAGATGACCAAGGTATTCTAAGCTAGGATTCAAACTCTTTATGTTTAGACGAATGGCAAGGCTGCTATAAGTCAAGGTTTGAAACTTTGAATGATGTTCTATTAGGTCATGCAATGGTATATAACAACCTTAGAAAAACCCTACAAAATGAATTTCAACAAGAAGGGAACAAGGGTTTCCAACAGAGACTACGGCTAACTCAAGCAAACAAGTTTTAGGGCTGTTAGATGTGTGTAAAAAACAATAAATTGAGATGACATCAGCCCTTCTAGGGCATTGAAGACAACCTACAATGTTAGATTTTGCTTTTAGAGGGTTTATGTAAATTATCCTACAATTTAGAGCCACTCACATGCAATAAAACAACACTTTACACACAAATCTACACCTAAAATTCTAGCAACTTCCCTACCCATTTAGGAGAGAGAGGGTTTAAGGAAAAAATATTTAGTTTAGAGATGATCAACACACTTTTAGACTAGTGCCTTATCCTACAAGGGCAAACAGAGTCTAAATGGAGCAAAATACCAAAGAAGGATTATGATGGAGTAAGGGGGGATACTCTAGGGCATCCACTTGTAAAACCCTAGCTACTACTCTTGTGAGGGGAGAAATTAATTATAAGGTCTACAGGCTAGGAGTTTCCTTATAAGCTATGAAGAAGACAATTTTATATGCATTTTTGAAGCAAGGTTTCATCAATTATAAACATTTAGACATGGAAGAAGAGAAACCCTACTGAAAACATTTAAAGCATGCAAAATATCAATAATCAACAATACATTTACAAAATATTCATGGCCAAGTGCCATGGTTAGGAGGCCAGCTAATGGAGATCCACTTCTTGAGTGTATAGATGTGATGGAGGGAGCAATTGTGGAGGCACGAGTTACCCCTTTCCTCGGCCTACTTTTTCCACCACTCTGGTGCACATTTTACTTCTTTTAGATTATGCTTTTAATGGTGTATGGCTAAAGGATCAAAGCTTGGTCTTTATGATATATCATTTATTTTACCCCTTGAGACATTTTCTCGCTCACCAGGGTTGGGACATGCAACATTTCCTTATGATGATATGGAGCATCAAGTGCTAGGACTCAAATGATGGCTAATAAGGGGGGTAGAGCTCATGCTAGGCTTTTGCCCACGTGCTAACTTTTGTCGTAGAAATGTTTTGCATTTTCACCTTTTCTTTTCTTTTGTTGTGGCCATTTTATGCTTTTTCATCCTTTGAGCTGCATCAACTTACAGGGAAAAGTTTTCGGTCCCTACTCAAGGATGTGGATATGTGAGTGCCTTATCCCAATGAACCATGACAGTTAACCCGAAGGATGGGGGTGTTTTCAAAGGAATGTTGTGATGTGGAAGATGTTAAGTATGGAAAGGGAAGTGGACATGCTATTTCAATCCAAGTTTCCCAAGTAGTGCCCCTCCTATAACCCTAATGCAATAGAGGAGGTCCCATTGGACTAAGGCTAAGACTAACCCCCTTGGTAAGGTGAGAGAATAATCTATAGTCAAGATTGGTTAATCATCTAGATCACCCCTGTATCCATATGTTAAAATGCCCAAAACATTAATTAAAAGCACTTGATTGCAAAATGGCTAAAGTGCCTGTTGAGTGGTAGCCTACTATTATCCAAGAGGAATGTCAGATGGTGAAAGGTGCATGGTCAGTGCAAATGGTGGAGGAAATTGGCATATCATCATCAATGAGCAATGTGTAGGGCTAATGGCTGGTTGGTTATCCAAGATGGAAGAAAAAGTTCTCTACTAGGGGTTACCCATTTTTGCTAGTAACATCTAGCTCCAACTCAAGGACATGTGCTCACCATAGAGTGCATGATCCATATGCTCGAACAGGTAGTTCATGAGAACCACAACAATCCCTGGGCTCACAAATCTATTATCCGCACACTCAAATAAACTTGTTTGCTAGCATTTGCACGGGGTGCTAATCATCACCTTTGTGTTTATAAGGCATAATAAATCCATATTGAAAAAGAAAGTCTATATAAATATGATCTAACCTGGAATGCAAGACAACAACATGACAAATGCAAAATGTATTATGTTCACACAAAATGCAATGCAACTACCAACTCTAACCTATGCTAGCATACAATACATCACCTTAGTATAGTCGTATAACCAATGTAGCCAACGTATCATTAGATCGATAACATACCTCTTATCCCTATGTCTAATCATGAGACAAAATAGGGAAGCATCATGGTCATCGATATCATAATACTCACATGTTGTATCACAAGGGTGGGAAGTGGGAAAATAAATGAACCATGGATCAATTTTGCTACCATGAGAATTGATAGAGGATGAAAAGAGAGAATAAAAAATTTGCATGGACTTGTTAATTCTTTCATGAAGCTTGAATATGGAGTAATCAATTATCAATTTCAAGAATTCTTGTCCATCAACTATCTTAGGCATACGACTGTTATTGATGTTCCTAGGGACGTGTTGTGAGTGGCATGAGGAGAAAGATGGCTAGAGGACATGATCTCGACAACTTGTTTGCTTGGCACAACAATCAAGTTCGAAAGGGTCAACCAACACCAGCTTGTGATGTTTAAAATTTATGTGATGCGAATATGACTTTGGGATGACGACATGAGAATCTAAAGGGGGTTCAAGCATATCAACAATCATATCTTTCCAATCATTATATGAGGTGCAAGGCGGAATAGAATCTTCGTATCTCAAGAAGAACCATAGTCCTGTACCTTCAAGTGGGGAAATTGGCTTTCTCTCCAAGTCAGGACAATGGATATTTTTAGAATAAGCAACGAAAGTCCATTCCTCTTTTCCTTTGTCACTTGGATTAGAGAGACTTTTACACCTATGGTTGCCATGGTCAAACGTGAAGAAAAGCCCCTTTTCAAAGGGATCAGGGGGTTGAGATTCGAGAATATTCCCCATTCTTGTTCCACAAAATGCTCGTAATATTCAAATATGGAGTCACTAGGGTGAACTCAAAATGCATAGAAAGATGCTTACTTCACCCTACAACCATGGAAACATTTAAAGCTTAAAGAAGAACTAGGTCTTCATTCTTCCAATGGTGTTGCTAGATGAGTAGATTTATCCTTGTCTATGTGTTGCAGCAAAATTCCCTAGGGCTAGGGTTGATAGCCCCAATAGAGTGAAAGGCAAAATCAACAAAGAAACTCAAACAAGCATGCCAAACACTTCAAATTCACAAAGTAGGTGGTACTCACATGGTAGTCCTAGATATGTAGATCCCGTAGGGTCCAAATTCTAACCTCTTGTTCGAAAGTTGTAGACCTACAATACAATTAGGAAACTGAGAGCATATCAAAGAATTCAAACTATAAAGGCATATAAACGATGTTAGTCCATAATTGATTCCATTAAGCATTCATAATCATGAAAATTACAAAATAGAAATGGGATGGAACATGAGTTTCTTTTATTTACAGAAATAGTAGCAAGGTAGTTACAAATACACCCGATCTTGACTGTCGGCACCGATGATCTTCCTTTGGATCCTTCCTTCCCAGGCCACTGAAGGTCTCCTCTCCAATAATAGCAAATGGATGTGAGATAGCGATGCTCAACAACACAACAAGGAAACTGGGGTTTCCTAGAGAGGGTAGTGCTTAAAATCACGGGAACAACAAACCTAATATGGGGAAAATTTGGCAAAATATGGATGTCAAGTATTTTGATGCACATGAGGGCAACCTAAAATGTGTATTTATACCAGTAAAAATTATTTGCATTGGTTATGTTACGGGCTCATGTAGGTGGGCTTCCGATCTAACTCGTAAACCTCGCCTGAAAAATAGCTAAATTATATATTTTTTCAAAATTTAAAAGTTGTATGTGGGAAGCTCTAAGGTGAACCGCGTACATACAAGCTTTTACTTTGGTTAGGTCGCGTATGGAATTTGAAAAATACTTTTATAAGATAATGTTAGGTTTGCATGGGGTAAGGGACACTGCGTGGACCAATACAAGCATCTGATGATAAGTAAGGCAAAAGATGCTATAACACTAAAAGATAAGCTCAGTAAAGGAAATGAGGCTAAGACTTCGGATTTCGAGGAGGTAGACTCAACTCCTCCCGAGCAACAGTGCAAGAAATGTTTCCTCAAAATTAGCAAGCCTTGTGAGCGACCTCACAAGGCAAGACCCAGACCAGGGTGCAACAAGAGGTGGATTTCCATTGCCAACTCAATAATCTGCCTTTTTCTCTTTAATGGAATTTCACCACATGGGAGGCTTCCTAGTTTTTCACCTAAAAGATGTTCTAAGTCAATTAGCTGAAGGTGATGTATGTGAAAGGCTAAGTGAGGTACCTTTTTAATGGATTGAGGCATAATTCTCTATGTTATAGGAACAATGTACCATAAACAAGGCCTAAAAAGGATACTTGATGCGAAAATTCAGAAACACAAATTTTATTGTAGCAACTGGAAGTTATTCTCCTAATTGTTACTTTAAATTAACAATTGATTTACTGTTTCCTACAACAAATACTGAATAACTCACACTGCAACATATACAAATAAAATTGTGGAAGAATAAATGCTGGAAGAAATGTTAGCACACACACATAAATTTACACAGTTATTTTTGGACAAAATGTCCCCGGAAAAGCCCAACTTCGGAAAACCAGTGCGGCAGTGAGTGTTTTATTTTATTATGCAACACTGAAATCTGAGTACATCTATGGATGCCCAACTGGAAATCCAAACAATAAGAAAATTTGAGTAAAATATTGAAGGGAATTACTCTTCTCCCACAAGAAATCTCTGGCTCGACTTTCCCTATCAAAACTCAGCCTCCTGGAGCTCTGTGTAAGCCTTTGCGTTGCTTTGCGTAGCTGGATGGACAACTTGCTTTGCACTGGGCTCTGTTGAAGTCATTTTTGCCTCTGGAAGCTGAGAAAATCGTCTCTTTGGGCCTCTAGGATTCCTTCTTGGCCTCTGGAATTGAGAACGAATTTTCTTCTCTCCAAATCGAACTGCATGACTGAAGCAACTGCGCTGCCCATCAGCGCTGCCTCTCTGGGATAATTCGACTCACTTGTTGCTACCTCCCTGAATTTGGAAAATATTTCCTCTAGATCACTGTTTTTGCCCCTCACTCATTGGCTTTCTCTCCAACAACTGACTGCTACTACTCAAGAAATCAATTTGCTCATGAAATTGAATTGCTTAAGTGATTTCTCCAAGCCCCATCAACTTCTTATAATCCTCTGTTGAAACTTCAACAACCAAGATTAGATCTTAATCGATGGCTAGGATTAACTTGAAGTTGATCCGTGTGATTTTCTAGAACATTCACACCTTGACTTAGTTAATTATGATTAATTAGTTATATTCCGTAAGTTTAGACTTGAGAAATATTTAAAAACTGACTAATAATCTAATTAAGTAATTTTTAGGTGAAATTTCCAGAAACGATTTCTGGGTTCTGGAGATCTCATGTGTTCTAGCCTCTCGAAAAAATTTCAAGGCTAGAACAGATCTGATGCTACAAAACTAACACTCCCTCTTAGCGAGGAATGTGTTTTAGTGCTGCACCTACAGCCACAACACTCTATCTCTGTATCATCTCCTGTCACGCTACTGATGTCTGGCTGTTCATGCCCACCAACCACTGCGTAACTCTGATGTATGCTGCTTCTGTGCTGCTGCTGACACTGCCATACTGTTGCCAACACTGCGTCTGCACTACAACTCCCTCTTCATATGTTGTTGCTGCAACTGCAACATCTGCAATTGAAAAACATCCTAAATATTGAATCAATTGTGATCAGTATAATGCATCTGTCGCCAGAGTCTCTGACTGTTGCTAGTATCTGCACTGTCATTGAAGAATCTACGCTGCTGCTGACTTTGCACTGTGCCAACTGCACTGCTACCAACTCTGCACTGTGCTCCCCAACATCTGACTGCTACTAGTCTCTGCAATTGTCACTCTAGCATCTGATTGCATTAACTGCCATTTATCCATCCTACTACTGGAAACTGTGGACCCTCGTAGCAAGGTATTGATTCAAGAGGTGGACCTCCTCAAGAATCCTGCCCATCTGTAGCACTCTGGGGCTACAACACCAAGTCACCCCACCTCACTCGTAGAGGTATGTCTGCAAACATGGCGAAGTATGATCTACTCATACTGTTGCTGCTACTACTTTGCTACTATCTCTGCACTTGCTGCTGCAACTACCACAATAATGAGTTTGATCTCTCAGATCCTGAAGCACTAGCTTCCATAGGGCTACTCCCTCTAAAGCTACACTCCCTTTGTGTCTCGATTTCCCTATGGGAAATCTCTTTGCTTCGTCTTGGCAACTCGCACTGCCCTCCTACATTGGGACCCGGACTGCGTAGTTCTGCACTAGGAATCTCTTGGTTAGAACTGCACCTGCATATTGTAACTGGGCAATTCCCACTGCTTGTGTCACTACATCTAACTTTGCAATTGTCTCCCAGGTATTGGATGCAACTAGATTTGCAACTGCCATCTAAATGATTGACAACACTGTTGACACTGAATCTGCTACTATCATACTATGGGATCTTGTAGCAAAGGTGATGGTCCTACTGCAACAATCTAGAATTGATTAGACTGATCTCCTTGTTGCAACTATGCTGGACCCGTCCCATTTGGCACACTGGAGTCTCATACTCCTCCACCTGGATCTGGTGCCCCACTATCTCCTTTCGAACCTAGTCCCTGGCTGGGACCCTTCCTTTCTTTGCAACTCACACTAGACAACTCGCACTTCATTCGGTATTTGTCTCCGACAACTGGAAGTCGATCTACTACCCAGATCTGCATTATGGCTAACTCGCACGACCTCTTCTGGCAATCTTGTACGATCATCCTTGCAAAGTTGCAAAATTTGTGAGACTCAAAATTAGAGAAAATAAACATGAAAGTCTCCCTCTTTCCCGCTGCTCAACTGCTGGATCTACTACTCGCACTCCCTTCTTGAGTGAGAAGATCTACTCACAACTATTGGCAATTTGCAACTGGAAATATTAGATCTCTAAAACTCGAGATCCCCTGAGAGAAATTTTCTCTCTGCTGTGTGTGCTTTTTCTTCCACCCGACGCTAACTCTACTCTAGCAAACTACTCCAAATCTACTGTGTCCAGCTAGAGATCTGCTCTGCGAAAAACACTGGGCGGCTCCCTATGCCTTTGGAATCCCTCAATCTGGAGAGATCGATTTTTTCTGCCCTTCACTTAGAAAAATTGAATCTCCTCAAGAAACTCGGCCTCTCAACAAAGTGACTGCGCTGCCTTTGGGGTTTCGATCCCCTGCCCACACTAAACAACGAAACTTCTGCTGTCTTCGCTACTGAGCTCTCCAGCTGATCAAATTGCGCTCTGATACCATGTGAAAATTTGGAAACCCGAATCCTATTGTAGCAACTGGGAATTTTTCTCCTAATTGTTATTTTAAATTAACAATTTATTTACTGTTTCCTACAACAAATACTGAATAACGCACACTGCAACCTACACAAATAAAACCGCGGAAGAATAAATGCTGGAAGAAATGCTAGCACACACACACATAAATTTACACAATTATTTTTGGACAAATGTCCCCAGAAAAACCCAACTTGGGAAAATCGGTGCAACAGTGAGGGTTTTATTTTATTATGCAACAGTGTAATCTTAGTACATCTATGGATGCCCAATTGGAAATCCAAATAACAAGAAAATTTGAGTAAAATACTGAAGGGAATCACCCTTCCCACAAGCAATCTCTGGCTTGACTTTCCCTATCAAAACTCAACCTCATGGAGCTCTGAGTCAGCCTCTGCATTGCTCTGCGTAGCTGGCTGGACGACTTGCTTCAAACTAGGCTTTAATGAAGTCGTTTTGCCTCTGGAAGCTGAGAAATTCGTCTCTCCGACCCTCTGGGACTCCTTCCCGGTGTTTGGAACTGAGAACATATTTTCTTCTCTCCAAATCGAATTGCCTGACTGAAGCCACTGCGCTGCCCCTTAGCACTGCCTCTCTGGGATAATTTGACTCACTTGCTGCTACCTCCCCAGATCTGGAAAATCTTTCCTCTGGATCACTGTCTTTGCCCCTCACTCACTGCTTCGATCTCACTGGCTTTCTCTCGGGCAACTGACTGCTTCTACTCAGGGAATTGATCTGCTCAAGAAATCGAATTGATTAAGTGATTTCTCGAAGCCCCATCAACTTCTTATAATCCTCTGTTGAGACTTCAATGACCAATATTAGATCTTAATTGATGGCTAGGATTAACTTGAAGTCAATCTGTGTGAGTTTCTAGAACATTCACACCCTGGCTTAATTAATTTTGATTAATTAGTCATATTCCCTAAGTTTAGACTTAGGAAGTATTTAAAAAATGACTAATAATCTAATTAAGTCATTTCTAGGCAGAATTTCAAGAAACAATTTCTTTGGAGATCTCATGTATTCTGGCCTCTCCACAAAATTTCAAGGCTAGAACACATCCGATGCTACAAAAACTAACACTTGATTCCTAGGGTCTTAAGATGTAGTTCAACAACAATGTATCTAGGCATGCAAGCATAAAGAAAAGGTTTGCTTAATGATGGAATCAACAAAAGGAGATGGCAAACTTTCGATTAAACTCTGTGTTGAAGCCCTATATAAGATTAGGGTTGTATGAAGGCACACATTGCCTAGGGTTGATGACGTCACCCTTATTAGGCAAATCTCACCATAAAAAAGGTAGAGTTTGAGCTTGTAGGGTCACACAAGGTAATATCAAGCCAAGATATCTCCAACATCCTCCTTCAAGATGCCCTAGTTGAATTCAACCCTTGCCCTAGCCTTAGCGGCTTGCCTCAAAGGGCCTAGGAAAATAGAAAAAGGAGAAAAGAATAAAGTGTTTAATAAATTTTAACCAACATAGGGATTCCAATGCCTTTTCCTACTGGGTGATGGGGTCTTTTAGGGCTAAACTTAAGAGATATCAAATTCAAGCATGGCGTAGGGGGAAACCCTAGTTTTGCAAACCCTAACTATCCAATGTTCCACCAAGGTTTCGGGACAAGGGGGTGAGTGAGCGAGGATACGTGGAAGCGGCCTATGCAAAATCTCCCCACCAATTTTTAGGAAACGTGGGGAGGCGTCAGGGTCTTAAAAATTTCTAAATATAAAATAGAATTTATAAATTGACTCCACCGTGACAATTGGGTTTGAAAAGTTGCAAAGCATGATCATTGATATGAATACCATTATCATATAAATCTAAAATTCTAATTTATAACATACATCATACATTATGATTAAACCATATTGATGTTCCACTTCCTACTATGAACCACACCTCCTTGGCTATGTATGGAGTGATCCTCCACACATGATGTTCCACTTCCTACTATGAACCACAAAGTGATGATGACAATGAATGGAGTGATCCTCCTTTTATAAGAGGTCTATCACTTCCATTAATTCAACTAGAAGCCTCTAAACAAGTTCAATTTTGAGTAGACATAAAGTAAATGGGTTACAATCCAACCCAATAACTTAACAACATAAAACATGCCAACATTTTCCCACACATGTGAGTTGTAGAGCCTCTCTAAGCATGATGTCATGCCCTTTTAGGGCTGGAAGTGCTCCAAAAATGCAAGGGATGGATGTGTCTCTAAGCATCATGATCAACTTCAATTTGAGAAGGGGTCCTCAAATCAAACCTCAAAGCATATCCATGAGTCCAAAAGCTAGCTCCGGGTGCCCTGTGTCATCTCTATGGGTGCCATCTAGACAACATAGTCTATTTGCTCTCCAGTGTTGGGGCTCCATTAGATAATACAAACCGTCCCTAATCATCTTGGTGTACAAATTCTATTGCATTTAAACTGGTAACTATTCTCCTATCTTTTAACGATTATTTGTCCCAACAAATTAATTTATTGCTAATACTGAATAGAAACATAACTGCAATATTCACCAATTAATAAACCACAGGAACTAAGAAAACATCACACACAAAAATAAACATTGAGTTTTTTTGACAAATTGTCTTTGGAAAAACCTCAATGTGGGGAAAACTAATTTTGTATATGAGGGTTTTATTATCCTTCAACAAATCTGTAAAATTGAAAATTAATACAATTGCTTGTCGTAAACTAGCAAAGCTCCGACAAATGATTTTGTCCAACTACCTGGAAGGAACTAGGCCTCCCTTTGCAAGATAATTCAGCCACCTTTTGATAAATTCTCGACCTCTTGCACAAGGGTACAACCTCACACATGCAACCTATACTGAAGGAAATACAACCTCACGATCCCTGGCAAACTTGACCTCCTTCGGCAAAGTACTCAACACGACCTCTCGAACTTCCCTGGAAGAATTCAACCCCAAGAATGTTCTCTCTCTCCCACACCTGTGAGCTCTAGAAACTCGGCCCTCCAGAAAACCCCTACGCACTAGATGAATAACTCGACCTTTTGCAATCAAATTGCACTGGCAATCTATCCTCCTTTGGATCTTAGAAACTGGAAGAGAATCGATGAAGAAATTCTCTGGAAATGCTTCTTGCTCAATTACTGCTAAACCCTTTGCTAGTGTCCCACACTATCACTATGCCCTTGCTCAATCGAATTGTGTGTCCAAGAATGCCCATCGACTTCCTCCTATAATCTCTTGTTGAGCAATCAATGACCAACATCTAATCCCGATCGATAGCTAAGATCATCTTGTTAAATTTTGATAACAATGGTATGTTCTATGCTTAGCACAATTACTTCAATGTTCCTTTAGCAGTCCAATGACAATTTCCAATTTAGATTTCCAATAGCAATCACATTAACCATTAATCACATTGACAGTAAAAGTAGATAGAACATGAAACAAAAATGCAGAAGACAAGAGGACACCAGATTTGGTCGATGCTAGGGAAAAACCCCAATGTGGGGAAAACCCTTTAATCAATTTTTCTTACTATTATATCAAATGTTCAACAGAGAGAGTACAAAAGTCAAATTGACTTGCCAAATTTAAAGTCAAAACTGTCGTGCCAGTTATGCAGTCAAACTTCAGCCCTAACCAGAAGTCAAAGATGGTCAATGCAACATTCAAACCTGCCTCCTTGAGCTTGGTCAACCTCAGTCAAACTCGGCTTGCATTGTTGGTCAAAATTAGCCCAAAACAGTCTAGTCAAATTCAGTCAAAGGGGAGAGAAAACTTCTTGTAATTTTCTGTGGTCAAAGTTGTAGTCAACCATGAAGTCATCATTGGTCGAACTACCCAGATATTCTTGATTTATGTGCCTAGAAATGCGGCCTAGGAAAACATAAATACCCTCCAAAAATCATGGTCAAAGCTGGTCAAAGAGTCCCTGGTCAACATTGGTCAAACTTGGTCAATTCTTGAAATTTTTGGCCCTGCAATTATGCCAGAAACTCGTTCTTCTTGCCACATGTGTGAGAGAGAGACGCTGCCCAATAGCCATACGAACCAATGAGTGAAGGAGAGAGAAGAATGTGTGAGTGAGATGATGTCAAATGAGGTGAGAGGTCACTTGTATTTATACAAGTCGTTGAGGGTGAAGAGTCATGTCCATTGGGCTTCATGAGCCTACATGATGATGTGGCCGACCTGAACAATTTGCACGTGTGGGCATAAATTCAAAATCACACTTCTACTTGTCCAAATTAGATGATCTTTATATCAATTTTGGTCCTCTCGAAAAGAGGAATTTAATGCAATCATCATCTCCATAAAATGAGTTGTCCCAAGGTGGAATTTGGCCCTAGTTGCCAATTTTAACACTCCCTCTCAACTAGGGAGAATACCACCTGCTAATCCATCCATCATCATTGATCATCATGCCATCTTGTTTATATGTACTGTCTCTGTATCTCATCTCATTTCTGCTTTGTTGAACAATGATATGAATAATGAAGAAGAATCGATCGATAGTGAGTCTCAAGACCTTACCACTCTCCACTGAAAAAAGTTAGCCTTGATCCTAGATCAAGTTGTTGAACATCATGCATCCTAGACATAGGGAGTACAACAGTACATGATGCATCCATCGATAGTGCTATGGTCTCCATCCACTCTTCCCAACTCATTGGCTAGATGACAGGTACTTCCCATGAGTCCCAGACTACACATGAGTCCCAGACTACATGGGTAGGATGTATGTTGGGGCATCAACAGGAGAAGTTGAACCACTCATCCTAGTCATATGCCATATGAGAAGGTGGACCACTCATCCTATGCATATGTCGATTGTAAGGGAAGGTGAACCACTCACCCTACACACATGTCAACCATTATGGGGTATCATAGGGTATCATAGGGGAAGGTGAACCACTCCCCCTGTACACAACGCACCAATAGGGGAAGGTGAACCACTCACCCTATGGTTGCTCATAGGTCCAAGAAGTACCCCAAGCCCCTAGGAGCTCCCAGAGCTCATTGTTCAACTCAAGCGGGACCCTCATCGGAGGGTCTTTCCACGACTCCAAGTCCCTCTTGGAAGGCTAAGAATTTGACCTTCCCTAAGGGTTTCGTGAGGATGTCTATGACCTGCTTATTAGTTCTGATGTGTTGGAGCCTTATTGCTCCCCGCTGTACCATATCCTGAATAGAGTGGTACCTGATATCAATGTGCTTGGAGCGGTCGTGGAACATGGGATTCTCGGAAAGGAAAACCCCACTCTGGTTGTTGCAGAAGATCACGGTGGTATATTGCACGTGCTAAAATAGCTCACTGAAGAGCTTCCTCAACCAAACAACTTCACAAGAAACCATACTAGTTGCAATGTATTTGGCCTCGGTGGTGCTTAGAGCAACCAATTTATGCTTCTTGCTCATCCAAGGAATTGAAGCAGACCCCAATGAGAAGCAACATCTAGACATGCTCATACGATCCACCACATTGCCAACCCAATTAGCATCAATATATCCATGTAGCCTCAAATTCCCGGCAGTGTATCTCAGTCCATAGTTGATTGTGCCATGAAGATATCTCAAGAGATTCTTAGGAGCAATCCAATGTATGTGATGAGGATTGACCATAAATTGACTCAACGTAGTCAGAATGAAGCATATATCCGGTTGGGAGTTTACCAAGAACATCAGGGCCCCCACAAGTTGTCGATACTCAAAAGGGTTTGCCAATTTGGGCCCAACAACACTTCCACCTAGCTTCTTGAAGTTGAGTTCCATCAGAGTAGACACAGGCTTGCAATCCACCATCCCACATCTCTCGAGCAACTTCACAATAGATTTTCCTTGTGAAAGGAAAATCTCACCTGGCTTTTGCCAGATCTCCACGCCTAGGAAGTGGTGCATCAGACCTAAGTCGTTCATCTCGAACTCGGAAGCCAACTCCCTCTTGCATTGATAAATGAGAGGGTCCGCACCTGTTAGATAGAGATCATCAACATAAATAACCAAAATGAGAGGCATGTCCTTTTCAACTTTGAAGTATAGGTTAGGATCAACTTTTCTCCTTGTAAATCCCAACTTCATAAGATAGCTATCAATCCTCTCATACCAAGCCCTAGGGGCTTGCTTCAAGTTCAACCTATAGACGACTTTCTTCAACCTGCATACGTGTGTCCTTTGATCTTGTACTTCGAACCCCTGAGGTTGTTCCAAGTAGACTTCCTCCTTAAGCGAGCCATGCAAGAAAGCAGTGTGAACGTTCATTTGATGTAGGCTCCATCCTTGAGAGGCAGCGGAAGCAATAATTGGTCAGATAGTGGTATATCGGGCAACCAATGCAAATATCTCATCATAGTCCACTCCTTCCTTTTGAGAAGTCTCGAGCAACGAACCTGGCCTTGTATTTTTCAGCACTCCCATAAGCTCCAGGTTTGATTTTGTATAGCCATTTTGAGGTGACTACAGACTTGCCCTTGGGTCTAGGAACCACATCCCATACACCATTCTTCATGATAGATTCATATTCCTCATTCATTGCATCCTTCCAGACTTGGTGTTTGACAACTTCTTTGAATGTACATGGCTCATATTGAACAATAATACTCCTAGCAACTAAGTACCCTTGATACCTGTTCAACTTCTTGCTTTCACGGAATGTTCCTCTAGGAGCAATATGTCTTTCAACATCTTCAAGAGTATCTTTGAGCCATAAAGGTCTTTTTCTTGAGGTAGAGGGATCATCGGGTGGTGGATCAATAAGATCCATTAGGCATAGGCTCATCTGTTGGAGGTTCATCTTGTTTTTCCACAACATCATCATTATCCTTCCTTGGAATGGGGAGATCTCTGGCCTTCCCAAGGGTAGTGTCTTCATTGAAGTTGACATCATGGTTAGTTTCCACATCTTTTTGTCTCGGCACATAGATTCTATATGCCTTTGAATTTTCACTATAGCCCACAAATATACCTTTCTTCCCAGATGCTTCTAACTTGTTTCTTTTCTCTTTAGGCACATGAAAATATACGGGAAAACCAAATATTCTAAAATGAGAAACATCAACTTTCTTACTAGTAAATACTTCTTCGGGTGTCTTGAAATCCAGTGCTTGATGCAGGCACCTATTTTGAACTTACACAACAGTGTTTGCAGCTTCTCCCCATAAGAACTTTGGTAGACCTTGATCATGGAGCATGGCACGGGTGGCTTCCATGATTGTTCGGTTCTTCCTTTCAACAACGCCATTTTTCTCAGGAGTGTACAGAACGGTTCTCTCCCTCTTAATGCCAGCCTCTCTGCAAAAGTCATTGAATTCATTTGACTCGTATTCGGTTCCATTGTCAGTCCTCAATATTTTGATCTTCTTCCCTGTTTGATTTTCCACCAAGGCTTTGAAAGAACAGAACCATTTGAACAGTTCATCCTTCTTCTTCAAGAAATAGATCCATGTCTTGCGTGAGAAGTCATCCACAAAGATTGCATAGTATAAGTATCCTCCCAATGATGTTACGGGCAACATACCAGATAGGTCAGAATGAACCAATTGAAGAATATCATAAGTTTGGCTTTCACTTGAAGGGAATGGTCCCCTAGTTAGTTTCCCAGTTGCACAACCCTGACAAACTCCTTCATGATCCATGTTGAACTTGGGCATGCTTGTGACCATCTTTCTTACCCCAGCTAAGGCTTTAAAATGAAGGTGAGCAAATATTCGGTGCCATAATTCAGATTGAAGAGAAGTATCACTAGGCGAGGTTCCCAAAGGACTTCCTCCAACTTGATAGAGACCTTCAATCCTAAATCCTAGTGTAAAAGCATCTTTAGGGTTTCTTTGCCAAATACGTACCTTTCCATCAAGGAATGCTACCTTGAAGCCTTTATCTTCCATCATAGAAATAGACACCAGGTTCTTCCTCAAATCGGGCACATACAATACTTCTTGTAGATGAACGGTTTGACCTTGATTCAAGTGAAGAGTGATAATACCTATTCGTTTCATGGGATAGGTAGCATTATCTCCAAGTACGATCTCCAAATTAGTCTTCTTTTCAACCAAATTTGAGAGGGCTTCCTTGTACCTAGTGAAGTGTCTTGAGGCTCCACTATCAATCAACCAATGATCCAAAGTATCTGGAGGAGAGGCTGTAGATAGAGCGGAAATAAGATAAAATTCCTTTTGATTTCCTACAACATTACTTTCCTCATACCTAAAATTTCTCGTCTTTTTGGGAGGTTGACCATTTCCATCTCGAGCAGCGAGAGCATTCCTCTTTCCTTCATTTTTGAACTTCTTGTTCATTTGATTGCCATTGCCTTTGTAGTTGTTGTGGTTGTTGTTGTCCTTGGAGTATCCTTTTTGTGAGGGCATTCTCTAGCATAGTGGCCAAGCCCGTTGCAATTGTAGCACCTTCCTTTTCTTCCTTCTTTTCTTCTTTGCTTGACTCCTTGACCTTGTTTTCTTGGACCAACATTATTCTTCCTCTTAGCATGAGTGGAGAAGGCAGTGGGTTCATTTCCATTTGAGGGCTTGTCTCTCTTCATCATCCTTGTCTGTTCTTGAGTGCATCGAGCCAATAATTCATCAAAACTAAGTATCCTGTCATTGTTGAGAATGGTGGTGTTAAACACATCCCATGATCTTGGAAGACCTACAAGTGCAATGAGAGTGAGCTCCCTGTTAGCAACAACTTCTCCAATAGATAGAAGGTCATTCTTGATTTGTGTGATCCTCACGAAGTAGGATTGGATAGACTCCCCTCTATCCATCTTGATGCCTTTCAACTTGTTCTTGAGAAAGAGGTTTTGATTTGCGTTCTTCACTTTGAACATCCCAACCAGCTTCTCATACATCTCCTTGGATGTTCCCAGATCAGAAATATAGGCAACCGAATGCTTTTGAATGGAATCTATGATAATTCTTTTAGCTTTGACCTCACCTTTCTTTTACTTCGTTTTTGTAGCAAGAAGTGCATTTGAAGGAGGCTCCACAACTTTTCCCAGCTCATAGTCCATGGCATCATGCTCTTCCAAAGTCAAGTCCAAAGTCATCTTCCATGGATGATAGTCAGATTTGTCCTTGAGCTTATCCTCAGATTTGAAGTAGGTTGTAGTAGCCATTAGTCCAATAGTCTTGTCCAATGGATCTTTCTTGGTGATTTCTTTTCTCTCTCTTGAGTCTTGATTGGGCTTTGTTTTCACTTGAGCTCCGATACCATGTTAAATTTTGATAATAATGGTATATTCTATGCTTAACACAATTTCGTCAATGTTCCTTTGGCAGCCCAATGACAATTTCCAGTTTAGATTTCCAATAGCAATCACATTAACCATTAATCACATTGACAGTAAAAGTAGATAGAACATGAAACAAAAAAGCAAAAGACAAGCCAAGACAAGAGGACACCAGATTTGGCAGATGCCAGGAAAAAACCCCAATGTGGGGAAAACCCTTTGATCAATTCTTCTTATTATTATATCAAATGTTCAACAAAGAGAGAGAGTACAAAAGCCAAATTGACTTGCCAAATTCAAAGTCAAAACTATCCTGTCAATTCTGCAGTCAATTGCAGTCAAACTTCAGCCCTAACCAAAAGTCAAAGATGGTCAACACAACATTCAAACCTAGCTCTGTCAACCTCTCTCAAACTCGGCCTGCCTTGCTGGCCAAAATTAGCCCAAAACAATCCAGTCAAATTCGGTCAAAGGAGAGAGAAACCCTGCTGTAAGTTTCTGCGTTCAAAGTTGTAGTCAACCCTGAAGTCAACAATGGTCAAACTGGCCAAATATTCTCGATTTTTGTGCCCATAAATGTGGCCTAGAGAAACATTAATAACCCTCTAAAAATCACAGTCAAAGCTGGTCAAAGACTCCATGTCAACATTGGTCAAACTTGGTCAATTCCTGAAATTTTTGGCCTTGCAATTTTGTCCAGAAAGTTGTCCTTCTTTGTTAAAATTGGCAACTAGGGCCAAACTCCAAGTGGGTCATCTTATTAATGGCAACTGATATTTTTCTTGGATCCCTCTCATCGAGAGGTGTAGGATTGATCTAAAGATCATCTGATTCCGATAAGTATTCATGGAGATATGAATTTATTAGTGTTATGGGGCAATTCGTCAAGATCGACCAGCAACCAAACAAACCCCACTTGTGCTCAACGTTTTAGTATAAATAGAGGTGGCCTTCAAGTCATTTCTACACACTCACTTGGGATCTCTTCCTCTCTACTTGTCTTTGGGTTTTAGTAGGAGGAGAGATTCTAAGGGATAATGCTGCCCTAATGGAAATCTATGCTTCCCTAATGAAGAAGCCCTAGACGCAGAAAGGAAGGGAGATCTAGTATGATGAAGGAGGCCTAAACAGCAGACTCTAACACAACCTATCATACCCATATATATACGCTGTTCTAGAAGAGTTTGGGACAGCCCTTACAAACAACAATAGAGATACACGAACAACAAACAAAAGGCCCTAATACGCAGTCCAACAAGGTGCCCTAGCTGCAGTCTAAGGAGTCCTAATGAACAGCAAACAAAAGGCCCTAATATGTAGTCCAATAAGGTGCCCTAGCTGCAATCTAAGGAGGCCTAACGAACAACAAACAAAGGCCCTAATCCGCAGTCTAATCAAGGATACCTAGCTGCTGTTTTGTCTACAATGCGCAACCCTTATCAATAGCACAAGGAGTCCCTATGTATACTGTAGGTGATAGCACGAATCTAAGTGCTGTAGGTGCCTAAGTGTGCTGGAGATGACAGCATGGACTAAGCGCTGTAGGTGCCTAAGTGTGCTGCAGATGACAACATAGTGCTGTAGATAAAACTGTTACAAGGCATGAGTTAAGGACTGGGAATTCACTGTCATAAAGAAGAAATAATGAAGTCTGCTCTGTAGGTTGTATGTTATCTAGTGAACACATGATAGCGACATCTTCAGTCTAATGTATGACATGTCAGATATATACATGCTATAATAAATGGAGGACGGTCTTGTGGAAGGAAGAGACAACCTTCCCTTAGAGGACAATTGCAGACAAATCAAGGCAGACATTATGATGGTTAGTTGACTGCACTTTGGAGGAGTCTAGCTGCTCTGCTAGGCTGTAAGCCATAGCAAGCAGCTAGGACTGGTAAGTGTAAAGAAGCATATTGGATGCAGTGATGATGAGTGCAGATTAGTAATGAGTGCAGCATTGGGTGCAGATCCGTAATGAGAGTAGCATAGTGACAGGAACAACAACATGAAGTGCATAGCATGGTCATCAGGTCCAGCACTGTAATGATGAGTGCAGCACGGTGAGGTGCAACATGTGGACGAGATGCAGCACAAGGATAGGTGAAGGAGTCACCTTGGAGAATCAGTTGAAGCAGTATGTCTTCAATTGATCTCATGTAGAGATGATCTATTCTCTTATCTAGAAAGTCGAAGTGTTGACTTCTGTTGTAAATGCACTCTCTCTCTTTCTCTCTCTCTGCTGAAATATTGAAGAACATATAAGAAGAATTGATCAAGGGTTTCCCCACATTAGGTTTTGTCCCTGGTTAGCGCCACATCTTGTGTCCTCTTGTCTTGGCTTGTCTTCTGCGATTTATGTTTATGTTCCATCTGCAGTTTACTTTAATGCTGATGTGATTGCTAATCTGGAAAAGATATTGAGCTAACTGTGAAAATTGAAATAAATTGCTCTAAGCATAGAACATACCTAAACTTAACATTCTTGCCACGTGTAATAGAGAGACGCTGCCCAATCGTTGTATGAACCAATGAGTGAAGGGGAGAGAAGAAGGTGTGAGTGAGATGATGCCAAATGAGGTGAGAGGTCACTTGTATTTATAAAAGTTGTTGAGGGTGAAGAATCATGTCCATTGGGCTTCATGAGCCTACATGATGATGTGGCCGACCTGAACAATTTGCACATGTGTGGGCATAAATTCAAAATCTTACTTCTGCTTGTCCAAATTAGATGATCTTTATATCAATTTTGGTCCTTTCGAAAAGAGGAATTTAATGCAATCATCATCTCCATCAAATGAGTTGTCCCAAGGTGGAATTTGGCCCTAGTTTCCAAGTTTAACACATCTTGACTCCATCAAATGACTTTTCTAGAAGTCACTCAAAGGAAATCGACTTGTCAAAATTAATATTGATTAATTAACCTTTTCCCCTAAGTTAATCTTAGGAAAATAATTAAAAATTGGTTAATAATCTATATAAGACACTTTCCCTTTATAAAAATAAACTGGTCTTGGAGATAATTAATCCTCTTGTGCTCTTAGCCTCATTGACACCTGTTGAGAGTAGAACCCCTGTTTGAGCTACATAAACTAACACTCTCAGCGAGGAAGGTGTTTTGCATAACACCCATCTTGTCTCTGAAGAAGATGAATCTCGCCTTCCCTAAGGCCTTTGTCGGGATGTTTGCTACCTGCTAATCTGTAGGTTTATACTCTAGCTGAATTGTCTTGCGCTGTACATAATCCCTGATGAAATGATATCTAATCTCTATATGCTTGGACTTGTCACGCAACACCAGATTCTTAGATAGCCTAATGCAACTTTGTTTGTTACAACTTGTCATTGTCGTCTCTACCTTATGACCAAACAAGGCTACTAACAACTTCCGAAGCCAAATGGCCTTGCATGTTGCCATGCTCGCTGCTATATACTCTGCTTCTATAGAGCTCAGTGCCACAAACTTTTGCTTCTTGCTGTACCAAGAGACAACTCTTAATCCCATGATGAAGCAACAACTTGAAGTGCTCTTTTTATCCACTGTACTGCTTGCCCAATCTACATCAATATAGCCCATCAACCTGACACCATCACCTTGAGTATATCTGATTCCATACGGTATTGTACCTCGTAAATACCACAACACATGTTTTGTTGCTGTCCATTGCACTCTCCTCAGTTCAACCATGAACCGACACAAAGAGTTTGGCATGGTGTTAACCAAATACATAAGAGAGTCAATCAACCACCTGTATAATGTGGGGTCCACACCCTTCTCCTTAGATGTATCTACCTTGCTCCAATTGGTTATCGTAAATGTAGACATGGCTTTGCAATCTTCCATCGTAAATCTCCTCAAGATCTTGATGCAGTATTTCCCTTGTCCAAGGAAAATCTCCCCATCTTTTTGCCACAACTCCATGCCTAGAAAGAAGTGCCTTAACCCTAAGTCTTTCATCGCGAACTTTGCTTCAAGGTCCCTCTTGCCTTCTTCCATGAGCCTCAATGATCTGTCAAAAAAAAGTCATCCACATATAGGACAAGAATGAGTACTTCACCCCCAACCATCAGATAGTAGAGGTTTGCATCTGCCTCACTCTTCATGAAGCCCATCCCGTGCAAGTATCTATCAATGTGCTCATACCATGCCCTGGGAGCTTGCTCGAGCCCGTAACAAATCTCTCTTTAGTTTGCACACGTGCGTCTCGCTATTGTATGCTACAAAGACTTCTGGTTGTTCAATGTACACTTCCTCTTCCAACTCACCATTAAGGAAACACCGTCTTGATATCCAATTGATGGATCTTCGAACCCATCTGTGTTGCAAGTGAGATCACGACTTTGATAGAAGTATACCTAGCCACAGGAGCAAATGTCTCCTCATAATCTATTCCCTCCTTCTAAGAGAACCCCTTGGCCACAAACCTTGCCTTGCATTTCTTGATGCTACCATCTGCACAATCTATGTCACAGGGTTCGGCGAGCCTGAAGGTTCAGGTTCGAAATTCGGCGAACCTGAAAAAAAAATTGAAATTCGTTTAGGTTCGTCGAACTTGAAATTCGAACCTCAAGTCGAACCTGAACGAACTCGAACCTAAATGAACCTCAACGAACCTCAACGAACATGAAGGCGAATTTTAACGAATTTTTTAAGGTTCGATTTTTTTAATGATGCACTGAGAACTTCATTATGATAGCCATGATAGCTGTTTTAACCTACCTTCATCACTGTACGCTAGACCATCATGTTGACTGTGATTATGCGAGAGTGTATTCCATGACTGCAGGATCATTGTGATCTTTCTTACACCGAGACAGTGAGATCATGTAAAGATAGTGAGGGATCCAAAGATCTTTCCATTACATATATATATACATTGACTGTTAAGAAATAGATCCACCGAGATGAGATACTATTCCTCACTATACTGAGGTCCTTACTGTCTCATTTATTCCGAGACTGTAATGGTTACTGTGGCTTTTTGTTATGCAGGGATTGTATCCTCCGAGAATGATCATTTCTGCGACTTTGTTATTGTGCCACAATTGTAGTATATATATATATATAATAATATATATATATATGTGATTGAGACAACGTCTAACATCAATCTTATTAGGTCGAGAGAGAGGTTCTATCACTGCTGTTCTTTGTCTAGAGTCTAGACTTCTACAGGAGTATCATCGAGGCCTTGATGCCAAGACTGCTATGCGAGATCCATTGACACTGTGCCTTTGTCCTAGATCTTTGCTTCTCCATTCAGCTGAGATCCTCACAGGTATGTCGAGATCACTAGCTGTGCAATTGTGATATGTCTAGGTAGATTTGTATGCTAAAACAGATATGTCGAGAATGTCTAATCCTTCAATCTTTGCAACGTCCATTATACAAGGTTATTCTTGCTCCATTAGACCGAGGTCATATATAGATATATATATTGAAAAGTATGTATAGTCGAACCTAATGCCGAACCTCATTCGAACCTGATCGGAAAATTCGAATTCGAATCGAACTTAATCGTTGTCGAACTCGAATTCGAACTCGAACCATGTGACATAGTGCACAGTGCTTAACCCCATAGATCCAGCGTGATCCAACCATTGCCCTATCTGTTGGTCTAGGCACTACCTCCCAAACATCGTTTTGCGTTATTGGGGTGTACTCCTTAACCATAGCATCCCGCGACGCTTGCTGCAGTGCGGTGTCCTGATAGCTAGAAGGCTCGCTATCCATGATCTGACTCATTAATGCCATGTAGCTAGTGTACCTGTCTGGTTGTCTCTGCTCTCTCCTGCCCGAACTAGGAGTTCCCACATACTCCTAAGCATCCCTAAGTGTTTGCTGAACCTCTCATTTCCTCTTGCCAATTGTAGAAGGTGGAATTTGAACTTCCACATCCTCTTGATGCATCTTTCATATCTGTTGCATCTGCTTCTCCACGCTCTGCGAACTCTTTGGAACACTTGTACCTGAGCCTATGCTGGTACTTGAACTATCCTACTGTTGATTTTTTCGTTCTACCCTGGGAGCTTTTGCTAGCTTTTAATTATGATCAATTGCTATTGGAAAATCTCTGGACCTTCGATATGCCTTGTCCTTCATGAATTAGACATCTCCCTTGACAATTATCCTCTGGGTCCCTAGAATAAATATTCGGTATGCCTTTGAAGTCTCACTATACCCGACAAAGTACCCCTTCTCTGCAGTCTAATCCAACTTGGCATGTGACAATAAGCCAAACTGCCAAATATTCTGAAGTGGTTGACATCAGGCTTCTTTTGGTGTCATCTTTCCCAACGCCTTATGGGGGACCTTGTTCTGAATATATATTGCAGTATTGCATGCCTCTACCCATAAGTATTGTGGCATATCCTGGTCATACAATATGGCCCTTGCTGCTTTTGATATCGCATGGTTCTTTCTCTCAACAACCCCATTCTGATGTGGGTTGTAAGGAACTGTCTACTCCCTCTTGATGTCCTCCCAGGTGTAGAACTCCTAGAATGATTTCCATGTGTACTCGCCTTCATTGTCTGGCTGAAGAAACTTCACCTTCTTATCTGTTGAATTCTCCACAAGAGCTTTGAACTCTTGGAAGCCACTGAAGACCTCATCCTTGGTCTTGAAGAAGTAAATCCAGGTCTTCCTAGAGTGATCGTCAATGAAGGTTATGAAATATTCATACCCTCTAAGAGGCCGTGTCGACATTGGGCCACATATATCAGAATGAACTAAATCAAGAACACCTTTGGATCTGGTGTCACTCCTTGGAAAAGGTACCTTAGCAAACTTCCCTAATACACACCCCTTGCACACATCATCGTGCTCCGTGCTCACCTCTAGAGCACCTGTCACTGTCTCCAAGAGCAACTTAAGTTCCCCACGATGGATATGGATGATCCTCTTATGCCAAAGCTCTCCTTGATCTCTTGGATCACTGTTTCTTACTAGTGCCTTTAGAATATCCATATGCAACCTATAAATTGTTCCGCCCTTGACTCCAATTATTCTGGGTGACTTCCACTCCTGGTGCTTTATCAACACCTTTTGTCCTCTAAAGAGTACAATGTACCCCTTATCTTGAAGAATAGAGATGGAAATCAGGTTCATCCCCATTGTTGGCACGTGAAATCAGGTTTAGACTCTCTCTGAAATAGAGCAATCCCCCTCCCAATTGGATTACACTTGGACTTGTTCCCTATCTCAATTTGGAATTTTATTTCCTCTTCCTTGTAGCTGGAGAAGTACTTCCTAACTCCTGTCATATGGAATGATGCCCCACTGTCTATATACCAAACACCCTGTGAGATGGAGCTAATCAAGCGAGCTTTGAGTGCGAACTCCTGTTCCATCTGGCAGGAAAGCTCATCTGCATTTGCTGAAGCTGTCGTTTGCTTCTTGCACTTCTTGTCACCTTTCTTCTTCTATGGGCAATTGCTGACATAGTGGCCAAACTCGTGACAACCATAGCGCTTGACCATTGATAGATCCCGTTACCCACCAAAAGTTGGTGTCCCCATAGGAGAAATTTTCTCCTAGATTTGTCTTCATCTGGTAGCTAGCAACCCCTGACAGCCACTAGTGTAGCTGATATACTGTGCCATTTTCCGTAAGCCAGTGATATGTCCCCTCACCCAATTGTTGAGAGCACGTGTTTGAAGGTGGGCAATCCAATCCCAATACATGTTTTTCACTGTCCAATTAGGTGTTTATGCTTGTTTTTCCTTGGGCACTTTGGTCATGGATTATTGGGTGACCTAAAAGGAGGAAGTTTTGACTGTAGTTTTGTTCCCTCACCTTAAATGGGGGGTTAATAGTCAATCTTAGTCTCGTGGGATCTCTCCTATTGGCTGATAGCTTCAGGAAGGGCACTACTTAGGAAACCCTGATTTTGGTGGTGCGATGCTGTTTTCTTGTTTCACTTTTTTCACTCCCCTCCGCACATTACAATCCCTATTTCATCATCTTCCCTCTCTAGGTCGACATGACCACTGGGTCCACAAGGCTTTGCTACACCTCCTCCCCTTGTCCACATGTTTGGGTTGGGCTTGAAAATGTTGCCTCGAAGGTTGATGCGGCTAAAAAAAGGTTAAAAGCATATCATGGCCACAAGTAAGAAAAAGAAAAGAATATTATAAAATGCAAAAGATGGGCAGGGACATTATATTAGCATGTGGGCAAAAGTGAAACATGAGCTCTACCCCTTCATTATGGCCATCACCCTAGTTCCTAGGGCCCCCATGAGTGTTCCCTCATAATTAAGGAAACCATGCATGTCCCACCCCCTGGTGGGCGATGAACTGCCCCACCTTAAGGGAGTAATAACTTCTTATATCATACACAACATGTTCTCATCTCCTAGAGCCCCAAGTAGTAAAACAAAGAAAAAATCAAGGAAAGGCAAAAGGAAAATGAAGAAGGGTGGAAAAACAAAGGCTAGGGTAACTCATGTATCCACGATTGCTCCCTCCTACATCTATACACCCAAATATGTGGGCATCACTCATCATTACCACCTTTGAATGCATGACATTTGGCTTTGAAATCTCTGTGCCCCTGTCCATCTCATCATTATTCGCATGACCCCTATCAATTGAAGGATGTACCTTAGACCTGTCTTTCCCATTAGGGGTTGGGAATAGCTAATAGGGTTGTTTATTAGCCATTCCTACCTAGGGAGGTAACACCATTACAAGCCTAAAGCCCCAAATTTGGAAGGGAAACCCATTGTGAAGTTTCATTTGTGCCCTTGATTAACAAGCTTGGTTCACTTAGATGCACTAATGAATTATAGTACTTGAAGGTGAGGAAGTGCATTAGATCTTTATGTAATTGGCAGGTGGTTTCGTCATGGGCTAGGCAACTTAACTGGGGCCCAAGCCCACTAGAGGATCATATTGACACTTGTAGGGGATCTGTTGAGAGCTATGGGACTCCATCCTATGTTAGAGCATCATTTCATGCCACGGGCATCCTCAACACCTTCAACAGTTTGTTCATTGCTCCACATTGTTCGCGAGATGATGCACTTGGACTAGTGTGCCCTAGCTGGCTTAGTATGATCATAGTAGCTGATCTGAGGCCCAAAGGAGGTTTGTCTCACCCTTGAGACATAGGAGGGAAAGCACCATCGTTAGAGCCCTCATTTGGAGCATTGTATATGCTTTTCTTCCATTAGGAGACCCATGAGGTAGTGTTTGTACCCCAAAACCACTTTGGAGCACAACATGATGACTTACATGGAGATTAAGGGGCCATCCCCTTATCCATCATTTATGGAGCCCTCTCTCTCATCTTGGTACCTAGAGGACTCAATGTGGCCTTGCAACAACCCTATGACATCATGACCTCATCATTTCGGCTAGCTATTGGATGGTTGATTCATAATTTATCATATCTACTTGGTCAGTTTGTGACCAAGGCCTTATTTTTGCACATTATTGTAATGTTAGGGGATTAAGAATAGAAATTCGACCTCTAAGGTCACATATAAATAGAACTCTCATTGTGAGAGATCATCATCATCACTTGGATCTTTCTCTTGTAAACAAGTTCACACTTTTCTCTTGATACGCTATTGGAGATTCTTTGATGCATTTTGACATTTGGAGCTAGAATTTCGATCTTCTTTGGAGCTACTTCATGGTTTATGGTTGGATATGTCATTTTGTCATCTTATAAGTACCTTTTGTTGGATATTTCTCTTGAAATAATGTCTAATGAATGGAATTGTTGCAACTAGTTAATGCTCTTGTGCCCTAATTTGTTGAATATCATTGTAAAAGGCTATTTGGTTGGCAACTGCATATGTTACTCATTGAGTGACAAATGATGAATGTTCCTAGTGGATGAGATTTTGTCTTTCTTCCATGAAACACCATAAATCTTGAGTGGATAAATGTTAAAGGTTGCTTGCTAGGGCATTAATCTTTAGCCTCCCTAAGGACGACTTTGGCCTACTTAGAATCATCTTAGACTCCATAGCCAAAATGACTAGGCATTGGTCTGAGAAATTTGGTGATCAATCTCTCTTCTCTCCTTTTCTCTTATCTAAAATTTCGGCCTTTCTCCTTGGACGGGTAGGGCATCAAGTGAATTTTCTTCGGGAGGAAGTTTTGGGATTCTGCTTGGATAAAATTCTTCTTTGACGTTTCCTTGATGATCTCAAATTTTGGTGGAGTTATCATGGTTAATTTTCCATAAATCCTTGTGCCCTAGGTATGCCTAGAAGGGAAACCTAACTTGAATTTCCTTGGAAAGGTGGCCTTCTTGAGGGTTGTATGAGCATTGTATTCAATGGAATAAATCTTAAGAAACCCTTTCTCGTCCCTTGCCTTGACCTTGAGAGTGCTTTGGAAGTTTATGTTCCCATGATTATCCCTAAAACCCTAGGTCTAGCTCAAGCCTTTGTTAGGTCTTTCAAAGAGAGCAAAGAAGCCTTAGAAAGTGTTAAATCTTTACATAGAGCTCTTTTGAAAGGTCCTATCTCATTGTCTAGAGTTTTGATCTTTGGCATACCTATTACCATTGCTAAATCTGAAACCCTAGGTGTTGACTTCCATCCTAAGTCTTTCTTGGAGAGCCTTTATCCTCCTTGAAGCATTGAGCCTTTATTGTGCCTCTCCTTGAATGGGCCTTGTGAAATCACTTCATACCTAGTTGTTGACTTATCCATTTCAAGTGATTTCCTTTCTACCAGGACTCCTCCCGTTGGTAAAAGCCCGTAAAGAGCAAGGGACATTGACTAAGGTGACAGTGGGTCATTGTCCCGTTGTTGTCACTTGGTCTAGTAGTTGTCCCTTAGGTCCCCCTTCCTTAGGGCCCTGCTAGATTGTGTGGTAACATGTCCTTTTTGTCTTGCTTAGAGTTGGACCCTTTATTGAATCCCTTCTTCACATTGTTCTTCGCTGCAAGAGCCATCTTTTCTTGGTCCCCCTCACCCTTCTGGTGATTGTCGCTGGTGCCACTGATGAGACTTCTCCTAAGTTCTTCCTGGGTAAAATCTGACCATAGTCTTTCCCAATCTAGAAGATCCTGCCTTCTTGTAATAACCTGTATGAGGACATCCCAATCCTTAGTAAACCCATTGAGGGTTGTTCTGATGAGCTCATCATCCTCAATCTTTTCACCAACACCTGCTAATTCCTCCTTGACATGTTTCACCTTGGTAATGTAAGATACAACAGTTTCACCCTTGTTTTGTTTTGTGCTTCGAGGTTTCTCCCTTAGGATCGACTTCATGTTCACACCAGAATCTTGATAGAGTTTACAGACTGCGTCCCATATCTTCTTTCCCGTGTCCTCTTCTGCAATATGAGGCATGAAGTGATCCTTGACCCTGTTACCCACCACCTTGTGGGTGATATCCCTAGGAGAAGTTTTTTCTCCAAGGTGGTCCTCAGTCGATAGCCAACAACACCTTGTAGCCAACAAATAGCTCGATGTGCCATTTTCTCCTTCACTGAGCTAGCTATGTGGTTCCTCACCCATCTGTTATGATCGTATGTTTGAAGGTGGGACTCCCAACCTCGAAGGTAAGGCTTATCATTAGATGATTGAGTATTTTTGTTTTCTTATCATGGACACTGTTTGGCATGGATTAGTGGGATATCTTTTACTGGCTATTAGGCTTTAGGGATGGCATTACATGGGAAACCCTGATTTTGGTTGCGTGGTCCTGCTCCCCGATATCACATATATCATTCCCCTTCCGCTTATTACAACCCCATTCATCATTTCTCCCATTTGGGTCCACATTTGTCCACTGGGTCCACAAGGGGTTAACCACCCCTTCCCCTTTGCCCACACCTTGGGTCGGGCCTAAAACGATGCCCCAAAGGTTGATGCAGCTAAAAAGAAAAGAAAAAGCATATTTAGCCATTCAACAGGAAACTGTACCATAAAATGAAAAAGATGGCTGGGACATACACATTTAGCACGTGGGCAAAAGCCAAAACATGAGCTCTACTCCCTATTTATGGCCATCACCCTGGTTCCTATGGGCCCTGTTACCCACCACTTTGTGGGTTATATCCCCAGGAGATATTTTTCTCCATGATGAGCCTCAGCCGATAGCCAACAGCCCCTTGATGCCTCCTAACTCGTTGTCCCATTTCTCTAACACTTGAGCTAGCCATGTGGTCCCTCACCCACTTGTATTGATCGTATGTTTGAAGGTGGGCCTCTGGAATCTAAAGGTATGTATTGTCATTTGGTAGCTGAGTATTGGGTTTACTTATCATGGATACTTCTGGGTATGGATTGATGGGGGGATTTGGCAGAAAGAGTGGGCTTAGTTTGTGCTCTTGTCCCCTTGATCTCCTTTGGTTGTTACCCTTGGATCTTAGTCCCATGGGATCTCCTTTATTGACCATTTGGTTCTAGGGTGGTACTACTTGGGAAAACTCGACTATGGGTGCATGGTCTCGCTTCTTTACCCACACATATTACTCCCTTTCCACTCATTATACCCCCATTCATATTTTCTCTTCCATTTTGGGTCCACATAGGGCCAACCCCTCTATCCCTTTGCCCCCACCTTGGGTTAGGCCTAGAATGATGCCCCAAAGGTTGAAACAATTAAAAGAAAAAGTGAAAAGCATAGTTGGCCACATTTAATAGGAGATTGTACCACAAAATGCAAAAGATGGCCAGGACAAAATAATCAACATGTGAGCAAAAGCCAATGCATGAGCTCAACCCTAATCCATGGCCATCACCCTGGTTCCATAGGGGTCCTAAATGAGCCTCCTTTATCATTTAGGAACCCATGATTGTTCCAACCCCTAGAGGGCAATGAATTGCCCTACCTAAAAGGGGGTAATCACTGTTATATCTTACATATTACGCTCTTGGCCCTCGAGCCCCGAGCAGTTAATTAAAGAAATTCATAAAAGGAAAAAGACATATAAAGAAGGGTGGAAAAATCAAGGCCGGGGCATCTCATGTACCACGATTGCTCCCTTCTACACTTTACATACCCAGGTGTGGGCTTCCCCTTATTTAGCTACCCCTATGCCCCACTATGTGGTCCAACACTGCTCATCTCATTCCCTATTCCATTCCACTTATTTGTCACTTGCCACCCCCATTAGAGGGATGTACCTTGGACATACTATCCCCTTTAAGAGCTGAAACCACCTAATAAGGTACTTGGCTAGCCCCCTTTGGAGCTTGGAGACACTAGCACATGCCAAAACCCACTATGGAAGGGCATGCCATTATGAAGTCCCCACTTTGTTATCCATGATTTGTAAGCTCTTTTACTTGATTATTTTAATGATTGGTTCTACTGGAAGCCTAAAAGACGCATTGGATCTTATGCAAGATTACAGGTGGTTTCCATTTGGGTTTGGTCTCCTTATATGGAACCCTAACCCCCAAAGGTCTACATTGACACATGTAGGGTGTGCATAGAGAGCCATGGGCCTCCACAATAGATAACACTCCACGGATCTTCATGGATGCTCAAAGATTACTAGTGATCCACTTTTTGGGATCACTAGTATTCCATTCCACTTATTTGTCACTTGCCACCCCCATTAGAGGGATGTACCTTGGACATACTATCCCCTTTAAGAGCTGAAACCACCTAATAAGGTACTTGGCTAGCCCCCTTTGGAGCTTGGAGACACTAGCACATGCCAAAACCCACTATGGAAGGGCATGCCATTATGAAGTCCCCACTTTGTTATCCATGATTTGTAAGCTCTTTTACTTGATTATTTTAATGATTGGTTCTACTGGAAGCCTAAAGGACGCATTGGATCTTATGCAAGATTACAGGTGGTTTCCATTTGGGTTTGGTCTCCTTATATGGAATCCTAACCCCTAAAGGTCTACATTGACAGATGTAGGGTGTGCATAGAGAGCCATGGGCCTCCACAATAGTAGATAACACTCCACGGATCTTCATGGATGCTCAGAGATTACTAGTGATCCACTTTTGGGATGATGGTGATATGTTTGGTACATTATGCCCAACAGGCCCCCACAGGAGCCCCACACTCTTGGCAGGTGTCCTAGGACTTGTACGATGTCATGGCAACATTCATTCCACCAGTTGGACCCTTGCAGAGGATCTACAGGCATCTCCGATTCTTATGGAGACCCATGGGGTCATTTATGTGCCCTCAGACCAACTGTGAGCACCACAGGTCTACTACTTGGAGAACAAGGGGCCACCACCTTGTCCATCATATTTCGAGGAATTTATTCCTCAATATGGCACTATAGGATATTATTAAGCCTTTGGAGGGCCCCACGACATGTCCATATTATTATTTCGCTGTTTGTGAGGCTTGTTTTTACACTTGTGAGCTAGTTTGGTGGGTTTGTCACCAATAGGGGTTTTATTTGCACATTATTTTATCATTAGGGGATAATGTAGGCCCATAGGCTAATTCGAACTCCTTAGGAGGCTATATATTGATGTTAGATACATTCATTTGGATCATCACTTGACTTGGGATCTCTCTAATCATAGAGAACTTCATATTTTTTTCCTTGGAAGATATTTTCTGGAGATGGATGAATTGTGACATATGGATTTGGGCTATTTATCTTGTCTTGGAGCTTTGTCTTGTGACCGGAATGCTGGTTGGATATACTCTATAACATTGTAAGTAAATTTTGATGTTATTATTCTTGTTGCTGCATACTGCTAAAATTAGGCTAGTTGTTGCATAATCGAAATGTGGAATTGAGCATGTTTTAGCTAACTTAATGCATGGGCCAATGTTATATGAATGAAATGTCCTAGATATTATTTCTCTCGATAAGCTCGCATCGTTTGCTTTGAAGTATAAATGCTTGAAGGTAACTATTCTTTTCTTTCTCTCAACATTGAATGAAGCAGTGTTGTGAAAATCGCGATTTAATCGCGCGTTTTTCAAAAAATCGCGATTTTTTCCCCTTGGCGATTAAATCGCGATTTTTAAGGGAAAAAATCGCGCAAAAATTTTTTTGGCCGATTTTTTCGAAAAAATCGCGATTTTTTCGGAAAAACTCGTGGGGTCGGGCGGCAGCAGGTTTTATATGAAAAAATTAGATTTTTTTTTGCCCATTTGGACAGCGCGTGGCAGAGGAAGAGCTCTGAGCTGGGAGAGAGGGTTTGGAGAGCGATTTCGCCGATTCAAAGGGTCTACGCTCACTATTTCGAGAGGAGATCGCCATTTTCACCGTAGAAACGGTATGTAGGTTGATTTTTTTTAGTTTTCATTGTTTCAAAACAATGTTTTTCTATGTTTTTAATTTTTTTTTGTTGAAAAACTTCATATGGGCCCCATTTTTT
>APFE031206254.1:174276-208261 GCA_000404065.3 Pinus taeda
AATCATCCTGTTCCACAAGAGAGCGAATCATCTTGTCCCACAAGAGAGCAAATCATCTTGTTCTAGTGCGCACCACCAGGGGAGGGTGAGTCACCCTGTGGTCGTATGTTGCTCCAGTAATCACCGCAAGCCCTCAGAGCTCCCAGAGCTCAATGAATGCAACATGCAGGACCCTTGTGCAAGGGTTTCTTGCCGACTCCACGTCATTTGGGAAAATAATAGATTAGATCTTTCCTCAGGGCCTTGCCAAGGTGTATCAACCTGTACATCATCTTAATGTGATGGAGCCTCCTTGCTCATCGACTTACCATGATGTCTATCTGTTGGAGCAATCGACGAATACGAGATTCCTCAATAATCGAATCCCACCTCTGGTTGTCACAGAGAATCACAGTGGTATTCATCATGTGTACAAACAGTTCACTGAAGAGCTTCAGCAATTAGACTGCCTAGCCACAATGTATTCTGCCTTGGTGCTCAGAGTCACCGACGTCTGCTTCCTGCTCATCCAGGGTATCGAGGCAGATTCCAAAGAGAAAGAGCACTTAAAAGTGCTTTAGTGATCCTCCACACTGCCTGCCCATTCAGCATTCGAATAATAATGCAATTTCATCTTTTCGGCAGTGTATCTCAATCCATGAGAGATTGTGCCCTGAAGATATCTCAGAAGATTCTTGGCACCAATCCAGTGAGGCTCAACCAAATATGAGCTCACCATGCTAACTGCAGCACAGATGTCCGGACAGAGGTTCTCCAAGAACATCAACGCGAATGAGTTTATGAAACTCAGAGGCATTTCCCAAATCTGGTCCGACATCATTAGCATATAACTTCTGAAAGTTAAGATCCTTGAGGTAGTCAGAGGCTTGCAGCTTATCTTTCCACATTCAGAATCCAACTCCCTCTATCTCCTATAAATGAGAGGGTCTGCACTTGTCTGACATAGGTGCCGGTATGAGAGGTTTATCATCCACAACCTTTGAGTAATGGTTTGGATCGGTTTCACTCCTGGTGAGTCTCAGCTGCATTATACAGCTATCAATCCTCTCATACTATGCCCGAGGTGTTTTGCTTCAAGCCATAGAGGGCTTTCTTCCACCTGTATGCCTTTGATTCCGGATCATGAGTCTTAAACTCCTCGGGTTGTCCCAAGCCTGTGGACCTGCTGCATGAGGGGAATGGTCCCCTTATAATATTTTCCTTCAGTACATTTCAGACAAGTACCTGCATGCTCCCTTTTTGAATTCAGGCATTCAAGTCACCATCTGACTCACAGACCTCCGGTGCTGAGTCAACGGACATGGTCCCCAGAGGACTTCCTGCAACTTGATACAACCCAGAACTCAAAACATCTTAACAAGATATATTTTCAAACACGTACCTTTCCATTGATAAGTGCCATCCTGTAACCTTTGACTTCCATTTCCGAGATGGACATCAGGTTCTTCCTGTGATCAGGTACATAAAGGAGATTCTGGGGTTTCTTGCTTTCGTGGAAGAGTCAACCATTTCCTTGATGACCTGCATTACCAGTCATTCCTTTAATCATTGAAGATGTCCCAGGAATGATTGTTATCTTCATCAAGAGATGTGTCCCTGCCATTTGGACACTCCTTCGCATAACGGCCGAACTTATTTCAACAAGGCATCTGCCTTTCCTTCCACCCTTAGATCTGAACTTTCCAATGAAGGGATCATTAGGATGGACCATCAGAATCTTCCGTTGTGCCATTCTGATAACATTCTCTGCTTTAACTTCACCCTAGGTGAATAATGAGGAACCCATTGATCCTTGTGTCTTTGTCCCAACTGCCTTTGGTGATTTCTCTTTCACTCTTGCTTGGGCATTGTCTTCACCTCAGCTCTGATACCATGTTAAATTTAGGTATGTTCTATGCTAGAGCAATTTATTTAACTTTTCACAGTTAGCAATCACATCAGCATTACGATAAACTGCAGATAGAACATAAATACAAAATGCAGAAGACAAGCCAAGACAAGAGGACACAAGATATGGCGCGAGCCAGGGACAAACCCCACAATGTGTGGGGAAACCCTTTGATCAAATCTTCTTTTATCTTCAAAGCTCAGCAGAGAAAGAGAGAGAGAGAGTACATTTACAACAGCAGTCAATACTTTGACTTATCTAGATCTAGCATAGATCATTTCGTATCATGATGAGATCAGTTGAAGACATTCTGCTTCAACTGATTCTCAAGGTGACTCCTTCACCTATCATCGTTCTGCATCTCGTCCATTTGCAGCCCCTGATTGTGTTGCACCATCATGCTGTCTCATCTTGCTGCATCTTCCATGGTGTCATTCATCATCAAGCTGCCTATACTTATGATTACATTTACCATAATGCTGTCCATGTTCCATGTATCATTGTGCTGCCCATGCATCACAATACTATGCACAGATCTGCCCCATGCCTATCCACGTTGTCTCTTGATCTGACGTGATAAGGCCTGCTGCCTATCAAAGTATAGCTGTCATCTACAGCTCACTTCAAAACCCCTTGATTGCAGTCCAAACTATCTTGATTTTAGGCTGGTCATACACACAGCTTCTTGATCCTTGAGACAGCCCTGTTCAGGACCTGTTTGCACCCTCAAACAGTCCTCATACTATTCTGCTCTTCAACAGCAACTTGGCCTCTGATCTAAGCTCTCCATGCTGTCCTGAAGTGGCATTGCCTTGCTATCTCTTCTTGCTGCTGCTAGGGCATCCAGTCATAATCTTTGGGCTGCATTTGGCTATGTATATATTGTGGCTTAGTCTCCTTATTGCTGCGTCTAAGGGTTGTCCTAAACTCTTCCAAAACAGTGTAGTATGACTGCGTTTAGGCTGCTACAGGCAGCGTATTAGGGCCTCCATATTAGGGCTGTTAGGACAGCGTATCAGGGCATTCATTAACTGCGTTTAGGGCTGCTTAGAACAGCATATTAGGGCCTCCATTTTAGGGCTGTTAGGACAACATATTAGGGCCTCCATTAACAGCATTTACTGCGGCTCACCTTCCTCCTTTTACTGCGGCTTAGGGTAGCAGATTAGGGCATCACGTTATGTCTTCATGAACTGCATGTAATCCATGTACAGCATATAGCGTATAAGGTCTCCAAAAACTGCGTTGGATCAGCTAGGGCATCATCTGCAGCTAGGGCATCATATTCTTTTGGTGTCTCTCCTTCTCCAAAAACCCAAGACGTGGAGAAGAGGAGATCACTTCAAGAATGTGTACAAATGACTTCAAATCCTCACCAATTTATACTAAAACGTAGATGGTGAATAGACACGTCTGTTGGGCTTCTTAGCCTACTCAAGATGCTGGTCGGCTTAATAATAATTATATAAACAAAATAAATTCATATCTCCATAAATACTTATCGGAATCAGATGATCTTTAGATCGATCCTACACCTCTCGATGAGAGGGATCCAATAAAAATATCAGCTGCCATAAATAAGCTGACCCACATGGAGTTTGGCCCTAGTTACCAATTTAACAACCCAACCTAGGTTAAGGGAGGGAGTTTAGCAACCAATGATGCTCTTAACCTAAACAATGCAGGGGAAAGGACCAAAACAAGAATTTTCATTGAAAGGTTTCAAATTGACCCTATGAGGTGCTAGCTTAGTGAACACCTAGACAAAGTTTGATCTCAGAGCTAGGGCTTGGGATATCTTGCAATCCCATCATTGGAATCTCTTCAAATTTGGAGACCTTGAGGACACACCATCGCAGTAAGGGCTAGGAGATCGAACTTTTTCTATGGCTATTTTTTTGGGAAAATGATGCCCTAGGTGGCCCAGCGTGGTTAGACCTAGAAGAGAGAGGAAAAAGGTGAAGAAAAGGGTTTAAGGAGACCACCTTATGATGGATCAGTGCCTAATTCCTTTTGGGGATATGGAGTCAAGGAGAATTATGAAGAAGGATCTTGTTTCTAGCTCAAGGGGGCTTTAAGGGCAACTTCGTCCAATGTTAGGGCAAAAATGAAAGTGACCTTAAAGCGTTTATACTTTGCTCGCAAATGAAGATGGCTTGTCAAGATAACTTCGATCTCTAGGACAATTCATTCAACAAACATGGCCCATTCATAGAGATTTGCTATATAGAAACATAATTCCACAATGAAGCAGTAAATGCATGCAACAATTGGCCCTAAAATAGCGAAAATCCCATGATCAATGTATGCAGCAAAGTAAAGGAAAATAACATCAATATCGTACTTACATGTAAGAGAATATATCCAACCATCAATATATATTCCAATAAAGAAGCTCCAAGATAAGAAAACCCAATCCAAATATCAAAATTCATCCATGCTCCAATTTGTCCTCCAAGAAGAAATGCGAAGTTCTCAAGAGAGAGAATGATTCAAATCAAGTGATGATACAAACGGTTTCTGGGTTCTGGAGATCTCATGTGTTCTAGCCCCTCCACCAAATTTCGGAGCTAGAGCACATCCGATGCTACCCAAAATCAACAATAAAATGAAAAAAGATGACTGAGACATTTATATAACACGTGGGCAAAAGCCAAGCATGGGCTCTACCCTTATCATTATGGCCATCACCTTGGTTCCTACGACCCTATGAGTGCTCTCACATCATTAAGGAACCCATGCACGTCCCAATCTTTGGCGGGCAATGAATTGCTTCACCTTAACGAGTTAACAGTTGTTGCATATCTCCATAGCATGCTCTTATTTCCTAGAGCCTTGAGCAATAATACAAAGAAAAATCAAGAAAAAGCAAAAGGAAAATAAAGAAGGTTGGAAAAACAAAGGCCGGGTAACCCAAGTATCCAAGATTGCTCCCTCCTACATCTATACACCAAATATGTGGACACTACTTATCATTTCCATCCTTGAATCAATGGCATTTGGCCTTGAGACTCTTGTGCCCTCGTCCATTCATCATCATTCACATGACACCTATCAATTGAAGGACGTACCAAGGACCTATCTTTCCCCTTATGGGTTGGGAACACCTAATAGGGTTGTATATTAGCCACTCCTTCCTAGGGAGGTAACACTATTATGAGCTTAAAGCCCCAAATTTGGAAGGGAAACCCAGCATGAAATCTCAATGTGCCCTTGATAAAAAAGCTTGGTTCACTTAGATGCACTAATGAATTATTGTACCTGATGGCGAGGAGGCGCATTGGATCTTATATGTAATTGGCAGGTGGTTTCATTATGGGCTGGGAAACTTAACTGAGGTCTAAGCCTCCACTAGAGGATCATATTGACACCCCTAGGTGAAACGTTGAGAGCCATAGGACAATGTCACGTGTAGAGCATCATTTCATGCCATGGGCATCTGCAGCACCTACATCAGTCTACACATTTGCCCCACTTCATTCACGAGATGATGCACTCAGACTAGTGTGCCTCAACCAACCTAGCATTATGTGGGCGTTGCTCTAAGGTCGAGAAGAGGCTTGTCCCACCCCTTGAGACATGGGAGGGAAAGCACCATTGTCAGAGCCCTCAATATTAGAGCAATACAAACTATTTTATCATTAGAAGACCCATGAGACCATCATTTGTGCCCCGAAACCAACTTGTGCCCCACATGATGACTTGCATGGAAAACTAGGGGCCATCTCCTAGTTTGTGATTTATGGAGCCCTCTCTCATCTTTGACACCTTGAGGAATCAACATGGCCCTCCAATGACCCTACATCAACATGATGCCATCAACACAACTAACAATTGGTGGTTAATTTTTTAAAAGCTGCTGGGTCGTCTTGTGACCAAGACATGTATCTTGCCCATTATTTTAAGATTTTAGGGGCTAATAGGCTAATTCGATTTAGGAGGACTCTTATAAATAGAACTTAGGTTCATTTGTGAGAGATCATCATCCAACTTGGGAATTTCTGCCTTTTTGGTAAGTTCGCACTTTTTCTTTGGTTGGCTATTCGATCTCTTAGATGCATTTTGACATCTGGAGCTGAAATTTTAGGTCTTCATTGGAGCTATCTCATGATTTGTGGATGGATGTATCTTATTGTCATCTTGTAAGTGCTTTTTGTTGAATATTTTCTTGGAATACTGTCCAATGTATAGAATTGTTGCAACTAGGTTAATGCTATCGTGCCCTAATTATTGAATATCATTTTTGGAAAGCTATTTGATTGGCAATTGCATGCGTTACTCATTGTATGGAAAATGATGAATATTCCAGTGGATGAAACTTTGTCTTTCTTCCATAAAACTCCATAAATTTTGAGTGGGTAAATGTTGAAGCTTGGTTGCTAGGGCATCAATCTTTGGCCTTCTTAAGGGCGATTATAGCCAATTAGAAACATCTAGGACTCCATATCCCTAAGGAGAAAGCATTGGTCCAAGGCAGTTGGTGATCAACTCCTTTCTTCTCTATTATTTCTCCTCAAAATTTTTGCCCCTTTCTCTTGGATGGCTAGGCTAAGGCATCAAGCAAAATCCTTTGGAAAGTGAATTTGTGGATTCCATGAACACAAGCCTCTTGTTTAAGTTCTTGTCTAGAGGACCTCCAAGTTTGGTAGGTTTTCCACAGTTTTTCATCCATAAAAACTTGTGCCCTGGAAGGGAAAAACCTAGCTTGTATTCCCTTGGTTTGGGGCTTCTTCAAGGGTTGTATGAACATAGTATTCATTGGAATAAATAAGAAAACCCTTTCTCCTCCTTGTCTTGACCTCATGAGCACTTTGGAAGCATTTTTTCCCATGATTATTCATAAAACCCTCGTTCTAGTGCAAGTCTTTCTTAGGTCTCTTAAAGGGAGCATAGAGCTGCTTAGAACTGTTGAGGCATCACATAAAGCTTCCTTGAGGGGTCCTACCTCATCACCTAGAGTCTTGATCTTAGGAATACCTATTATCATCACATATCTTAAACCCCAAGTTTCGATCTCCTCGTCCTAAGCTTTTCTTGGAGAGTGTTTAGCTTGTTTGAAGCATCGAGCCATTGTTGTCTCTCCTTGAATGGACTTTGTGGAATCACATCATACCTAGTCATTAATCTAAGGGATTTCCTTCCTACCAGGAATCCTCCCATCGATGAAAATTCGTAGAGAGCAAGTGACTTTGATAGAGGTGATAGTGAATCATTGTCCCATTATTGTCACTTAGTCTAGTAGTTGTCCTATATGTTTTCCGTTCTTATGGCCCTGCTAGATTGTATGGTAAGTTGGTAACAAACTCCACAGAGAGCTCATGTCTCAGTTGGAGCCAAATATTAGCCACCAAAAGTGTGTGACCCCATAGGAGAAATTTTCTCCTGGATCTCTCTTTAGACGACAATCAACAACCTCTGACAGTGACCTGTGTAGCATATACATTGTGCCATTTGATCTCCGCTCCTTGCATCAGTCATATTGCCCATCTGTTAAGAGTGTATGTTTAGAGGTAAGCAATTGATCCCATAAGGTATGTTTTTCATTGTGCAATCGGGTGCTTATGCTTGTTTTTCCTTGGGCATGGATTATCGGGTGACTTGGAAGGAGGAAGGGCTTTGATCATAGTTTTCTTCCCTCACCTTAAGTTTGAGGGGGGGGGGTTAATCCTCAATCTTAGTCTCGTGGGAACTCCCCTATTAGCCTATGGCTTTAGGAAGGACACTACCTGGGAAACCCCGATTTCGGTGGCATGGTCCCGTTTTCCCGATCCACATTTTTCACTCCCCTCCGCACTGGGTCCACAAGTGTTAATTTTAGGTATGTTCTATGCTTAGAGCAATTTACTTTAATTTTTCATATTAGCTCAGTATCAATTCTAGATTAGCAATCACATCAGCGTGATAGCAAAGTGCAAATAGAGCATAGACATAAATATTAGAAGACAAGCCAAGACAAGAGGACACAAGATGTGGCGCCAGCTAGGGACAAAGCCCAATGCGGGGAAACCCTTGATCAATTCTTCTTATATTCTTCAATAGTTCAATAGAGAGAGAGATAGTACAAATACATTTGAAGTCAACACTTTGACTTGCCAAAATAAAAGATCAGACATCATAGATCTTCTCCATGAAGATGACACAATGAGGTTGTAGATTTGATGACAAGGACTGCAATTCTGAACTCAGGTGAAGGCATACTTATCAGTCCTCATTCTTCAACTGATTCTCTAAGGTGATTCCATCACCATGCTGCACCTTGCTAGCTGACTAATCCTCAACGCAGTAATACTAACCCATGACAATAGCTCTGACCATCTCATATTACAGCAGCGTCATACAGCCCTCCAATAGTCATCAAAATAGTCTGAGATCTCAACAGTACTATCTTACAAGACAGCTCCTAGATTATGCTGAAGATCTGGGCATATATAGATCCTCATACACCCATATGTAATGATTGATTGTGGTGTTATGGCCTGCGGCCTAACACACAGTCTTCAGGGAACATATTCATTATTGCTTGTCCCTTCAATAACACCCCAACAGGTCTGATACTATGCTCCTCTAGCTCAGTTGACTTGCAAGAAGAAACCAGCATTATACTGTCAAAAAAGAGATGCCCAAACCATGCCACTCTCACGCTGACAACCTGCTGTGTTTAGGGCACTTTAGGTCTCGGTCAGGCCTTCTCTATACAGCGTATAGGGGTCTCTTTAAAGAACGATTAGGTCCACCTTTAACTGCGGATTTAGGGCCTCCTCATTACAGTGTATAGGGCATGTTTCACTGCTGATCAACCCTCCTTTCTTTGCGGCCAGATTGCTCCTTGATTGGACAGCAGATGAGGGCACTTCAAGAGCAGTACATCAGGCCTGCGGTTAGGGCACTTAGGACTGCAGTTATGAACCTCCTGTTAGGCTTCCTTCACTGCGGTTAGGATAGTGGCTAGATGCTCCACTTGGCTGCAGATCAAGGCCTCCCCTTTACTGCGTATAAGTGCCTCCTCTTGCTGCATACAAACCCTCATTGACTGCGGCCTAGGGCACCCTTAAATGCTGTGGCTAGGTCTCCTCTTTACAGCGGATGTGTGACCTTTAGAATCTAGATGACTGCTAATGGGAGCCTTCTAGGACAACGGATTAGGGCATCATTTTACTGTGGTTAGTTCTCCTTCATGGTTGTGACTAAGGCTTCTCCTTACAGCGGATTAGGGTCTCTTCTAGACCTGCATTTAGAGCCTCTCCTTGTTGCATTATAGAAGCCTCCTTGACTGCGTTAAAGTCCTCTTTGACTGCATTAAAGCCTCTCCTCCATGCCTATGTCTAGATCTCATTAGGGAAACGTATTCTCCTCTAGATCTCTCCTTCCACCAAAACCCAAACAAGCGGAGAGAGATCACAAGAGAGATGTGTGTCAAAATGACTTGAAGACCTCTTCTATTTATGGTGAAGCGTTGAGGATAGGTTGGGGTAATTTGGTTGCTGGCCGACCTTGACGAATTGTCACATAACACAAATAAATTCATATCTCCATGAATACATGTCGGAATCGGATGATCTTTAGATCAATCCTACACCTCTCGACGAGAGGAATCCAAGAAAAATATCAGCTGCCATAAATAAGTAGACCCACATGAAGTTTGGCCCTAGTTGCCAATTTTAGCACTCTCTCTCAACTAGGGAGAACTCCATTTGCTAATTCCTCTGCCAGTCCGTACTATCTCTATCATCAATGCAACGCCCTGCACTGCTCTACTGAACCATGAAAAAGAAGAAGTGATTGAGAATGTATCATACCATTCTCTACTCACTCGAAGTCAGTCCCATATATAGAAAGTGTCTCATACCACTCTTACTGATCCGAAATTAGTTCCAAATAAAGAGTGTCTCATACCACTCTTATTGATCCGAAATCAGTTCCAAATAAAGAGAGTGTTTCATACCACTCTTACTGATCCAAAATCAGTTCCAAATAAAGAGAGTGTCTCATAGCACTCTTATTGATCCGAAATCAGTGCCAAATAAAGAGAGTGTCTCATAGCACTCTTACTGATCCGAAATCAGTTCCAAATAAAGAGAGTGTATCATACCACTCTTACTGATCCGAAATTAGTTCCAAAGAAAGAGAGTGTCTCATACCACTCTTACTGACCCGAAGTTAGTTCTAATTGATCCCAGATCAATATCATCCTAGCACAAGGAGTACGGTAGTACACGATGGGTACATCAGTAGTACTATGGTCCCTATCCTCATTTCCCTGCTCATTGGCCAGATGAGAGGTACTTCCCACGAGTCCCAGACTGCATGGGTAGGATGTCTCAGCAAGAGAAAGATGAACCACTCATCCTGCCTACATGTCGCCAGGGGTATCCCAAGGGAATGCTGAACCACTCACCCTGTACACAACAAATCACTAGGGGAAGGCTAAACCACTCACCCTATGATTGTGTCTCGACAGGAGAAGGATGAACTACTCATCCTGCCTACATAGCAAACCACTAGGGGAAGGCTGAACCACTCACCCTATGGTTGCTCATCGCTCCAAGAAGTACCCCCAAGCCCTCTAGAGCTCCTAGAGTTCAATGTCCATATCATACAGGACCCTCTGGAGAGGGTCTCTCCATGACTCCAAGTCGTTTTCAGAAAGTCACTAATTTGACCTTTCCCAGGGGCTTCGACAGAATATCGACGACTTGCACATCAGTCCCAATGTGTTGGAGCCTACTTGCTCCTACTTGCTCCTTATTGTACCATATCCCAGATAAAGCGGTACCTGATGTCTATATACTCGGAGCGATCATAAAACACGGGATTCCTTAACAATCGAATCCCACTCTGGTTGTCATAGAAGATCACGGCGGTATCCAGCACGTGTCCAAACAGCTCATTGAAGAGCTTCTACAACTAGACAGCTTCACAGGAGGCAATACACTCAGCTATGTATTCGGCCTCAGCAGTGCTCAAAACAACTGACTTCTGCTTCCTGCTTATCCAGGATATTGAAGCAGAACCCAAAGAGAACCAACACCCAGAAGTGCTCTTGTGATCCTCCACACTGCCTGCCCAATCAACATCAGAATAATCATGTAGCCTCACATCTTCGACAATGTCTCTCAGTCCATGAGTGATTGTGTCTCGAAGATATCTCAAAAGATTCTTGGCACCAATCTTGTGAGGCTCAACCATATATGAGCTCAACATGCTAATTGCAAAACATATATTCAGACGGGAGTTCACCAAGAAAATCAATGCTATTATGAGTTGACGAAACTCAGAGGCATTTTCCAAATCAGGTTCGGCAACACTACCGCATAACTTCTTAAAGTTAAGCTCCATCGGGGTAGTCACAGGCTTGCAGTCCACCATTCCAAATTCGAAATCCAACTCCCTCTTACGATTGCAAATGAGAGGGTATGTACTTGTCAGAAAGAGGTCATCCATATAAAGCACCAGTATGAGAGGTCTATCATCCACAACCTTAAGGCAATGATTTGGATCGACTTCACTCCTTGTGATTTTCAACTTCAACAGATAGCTATCAATCCTCTCATACCAATCCCGGGGTGCTTGCTTTAAGCCATAAAGATCTTTCTTCATCCTGCATACATGAGATTCCCAATCATGAATCTCAAACCCCTTGGGTTGATCCACATCTATGGTCTTGCTATTACATGAGGGGAATGGTCCCCTTGTAAGATTTCCTTCGGTATATCTCGGACATGTATCTTCATGCTCTTCTTTGAGCTCGGGCATCCCTGTCACCATCTGTCTCACATTGGGTAGGGCCTTACATTGAAGACGGGAAAACCTCTAGTGCCATGGAAGAGATGTGTCACACGACATGTTCCCCAATGGACTTCCTGCAACTAGATACAAATTGCCAATCCTGAACTCAAGAGTAAAAGCATCTTTAAAATTCCTTTTCCAAAGACGTACCTTTCCATCGATGAATGCAACCTTTGTCTTCTATTGCCGAAATGGACACCAGGTTCTTCTTGAGATCAGGTACATAAAGAACTTCTTGTAAATGAATTGAGTTACCCTGATCCAATTGAAGAGTAACATTCCCTACACCCTTTACGTGATAGGTGGCATCATCTCCAAGTTTGTTTCCTTCTCTATCAGATTAGAGAGCGCTTCCTTGTATCCAGTGAAATGCCTTGAGGCACCATTGGAGTTCCTTGCTTTCTTGGAGAGTCGGCCATTTCCTTGATGTCCTGCTTTCCTTTTTCCTTTGCCATTGTACCTGTCATTCCTTCGATCATTGAAGATGCCCCTGGAATTGTGATCATCATCAAGTGATGTGTCCCTTCTTCTTGGACACTCCTTTACATAATGGCCAATCTTATTGCAAGCAAGACATCTGCCCTTCCTTTCGACTTCATCTTTGGAGAAGCTGGTGCATTTGATGGAGGCTCAGGGATTTTACCCTTCACGAAATTCAACATTGCTCTTCCAATGTCAGATCTAGAGACATCTTCCATCCGTGATAGTCACACTTTCCACGGAGCTTGTCTTCAGTGGGGAAGAGGGATGAGGAACCCATTGAGCCTTTGACCTTGTCCAACTGTCTTCGGTGATTGTTTTTTCACTCTTGCTTGGGCTTTGTCTTCACCTCAACTTTGATACCATGTTAATTTTAGGTATGTTCTATGCTTGGAGCAATTTACTTCAATTTTTCATATTAGCTCAGTGTCAATTCCAGATTAGCAATTACATCAGCATGATAGTAATGTGCAGATAGAACATAAACATAAACATCAGAAGACAAGCCAAGACAAGAGGACACAAGATGTGGCGCCAACAAGGGACAAAGCCCAATGTGGGGAAACCCTTGATCAATTTTTCTTATATTCTTCAATATTTCAGCAGAGGGAGAGACTACAAAATTCAAATACATTTGAAGTCAACACTTTGACTTGCCAAAATAAAGATCAGACATTAGTGATCTTCTCCATGAAGATGACACAATGAGGTTGTAGATCTGATGATAAGGACTGCAGTTCTGAACTCAGGTGAAGGCATACTTATCAGTCCTCATTCTTCAACTGATTCTCCAAGGTGATTCCATCACCATGCTGCACATTGCTAGCTGACTGATCCTCAACGCAGTAATACTAACCCATGACAATAGCTCTGACCATCTCATATTACAGCAGCATCATACAACCCTCCAATAGTCATCAAAATATCCTGAGATCTCAGCAGTATTATCTTATGAGACAGCTCCTAGATTATGCTGAAGATCTGGGCATATATAGGCCCTCATACACCCATACAAAATGCTTGACTGTGGTGTTATGGCCTGTGTCCTAACACACGGTCTTCAGGCAGCATATTCATTATTGCTTGTCCCTCCAATAACACCCCAACAGCTCTGATACTATGCTCCTCTAACTCGGTCCACTTGCAAGAAGAAACCAACCTTATACTGTCACAAAAGAGATGCCCAAACCATGCCACTTTCATGCTGAAAACCTGCTGTGTTTAGGGCATTATAGGTCTTGGTTAGGCCTTCTCTATATAGTGTATAGGGGCCTCTTTGAACAGCGATTAGGTCCACCTTTAACTGCAGATTTAGGGCCTCCTCATTACAGTGTATAGGGCATGTTTCACTGTCGATCAGCCCTCCTTCCTCTGCGACTAGATTTCTCCTTGATTGGACAGCGGATGAGGGCACTTCAAGAGCAGTGGATCAGGCCTACAGTTAGGGCACTTAGGACTGCGGATGTGAACCTCCTGTTAGGCTTCGTTCACTGCGGTTAGGACAGTGGCTAGATGCTCCTCTTAGATGCGGATTAAGGCCTCCCCTTTACTGCATATACGTGCCTCCTCTTGCTGCATACAAACCCTCATTGACTGCAGCCTAGGGCACCCTTAAATGCTGCGTCTAGGTCTCCTCTTTACAGTGGATGTGTGACCTTTAGATGACTGCGAATGGGAGCCTTCTTGGACAGCAGATTAGGGCATCATTTTACTGTGGTTAGTTCTCCTTCATGGCTGTGATTAAGGCTTCTCCTTACAGCGGATTAGGGTCTCTTCTAGACCTGTGTTTAGAGCCTCTCCTTGCTGCGTTATAGAAGCCTCCTTGATTGCATTAAAGTCCTCTTTGACTGCGTTAAAGCCTCTCCTCCATGACTGTGTCTGGATCTCATTAGGGCAGCGTATTCTCCTCTAGATATCTCCTTCCACCAAAACCCAAACAAGTGGAGAGAGATCACAAGAGAGATGTGTGTCAAAATGACTTGAAGACCTCTTCTATTTATGGTGAAACGTTGAGGATAGGATGGGACAATTTGGTTGCTGGCTGACCTTGACGAATTGTCACATAACACAAATAAATTCATATCTGCATGAATACATGTCGGAATCGGATGATCTTTAGATCAATCCTACACCTCTCGACGAGAGGAATCCAAGAAAAATATCAACTTCCATAAATAAGTAGACCCACATGGAGTTTGGCCCTAGTTGCTAATTTTAACAACAAGGCATTGGTGTAGCCCCATCCCCTTGTGCACATGTTTGGGTTGGGCCTGGAAATGTTGCTTGGGGGTTGATGAAACTAAAAGAACGTTAAAAGCATAACATGGCCACAAGCAAGAAACAAAAGAAAATAATATTATAAAATGCAAAAGATGGCCGAGACATTTAATATAACACGTGGGCAAAAGCCAAACATGAATTCTACCTCTTTCCTATGGTCATCACCCAGGTTCCTAGGTCCCTATGAGTGCCCCCACATCATTGAGGAACCCATGCACTCCCTAACCCTTGGCAGGTGATGAACTGCCCCAACTTAAGGGGTAATAACTGCTTACATCATACGCAGGATGCTCTATTTTCGCAGAGCCCTGAGTAGTAATACAAAGAAAAAAATCAAGACAAGGCGAAAGGCAAATAAAAAAGGGTGGAAAAACAAAGGCCGGGGTAATTCATGTATCCACGATTGCTCCCCCTATGTCTGTACACCCAAATATGTGGACATTCCTCATTACTCTCATCCTTGTACCCATGGCATTTGGCCTTGAGACCCCCATATCCCCATCCATTCATCATCTTTCACATGACACCTATCAATTGAAGGAAATACTAGGGACTCGTCTTTCCCCTTAAGGGTTGGGAACACCTAATAGGGTTGTTTATTAACCACTCCTACCTAGGGAGGTAACCCTATTAAGAGCTTGAAGCCCCAAATTTGGAAGGGAGGCTCACTGTGAAGTCTCAATGTGCCCTTGATTAACAAGCTTGGTTCACTTAGATGTACGAATGAATTATTGTACCTGCTGGTGATCAAGCGCAATGGATCTTATATGTAATTGGAAGGTGGTTTCATCATGGGTTGGACAACTTAATTGGGGCCCAAGCCCACTAGATTATCATGTTGACACCCTAGGGGAAGTGTTGAGAGTCATGGGGCTCCATCATGTGTAAAGCATTGTTTCATGCCATGGGGCACCCTCAGCACCTTCAACAGTGTGTTCATTGCCTCACTTCATTCATGAGATGATGCTCTTGGACCAATGTGCGCCAACCGGCTTAGCAGTGATCACATGGTTTGGCAGCTATTCCGAGGCCCAAAAGAGGTTTGTCTCTCTCCTTGAAACATGGAAGGGCAAGCACCATCATCAAAGCGCTTAGTATTGTAGCATTACAGGGTTTTCTATCATTAGGAGATCCATGAAACTAGCTTTTGTGCCCCAAAGCCAATTTGGGCCCCCACATGATGACTTACATGGAGGATTAGGGGCCATCCCCTAGTTCATGATTAATGGAGCCCTCTGACACATTTTGGCATCTTGAGGGCTCAACGTGGCCCTCCAATGGCCATGACATCATCAATGCGACTAGCATTTGGATGGCTAATTCATAATTTGTAAAATCTACGTGGTCGACTTGTTAGGGGCATTAGGCTAATAATTTGACCTACTAGGTCTCATATAAATAGAAATCAACTTCATTTGTATTGGATCATCATCACACTTGGGAATTTCGACCTTCTTGGCAAGTTCACACTTTTTCTTTGGAGTAGCTATTTAATGTCTTGGATGCTTTTTGATATTTGGAGTTGAAATCGATCTTCTTTGGAGTTATCTCTTGATTTGTGGATGGATATATCATATTGTCATCTAGTAAGTGCCTCTGGTTGAAGTTTTGTTCTTGAAAATGTCTAATGTATGGAATTGTTGCAACTAGGGTAATGCTATATTTTGCCCTAATTGTTGAAGATATATTTTGAAAGCTATTTGGTTGGCACTTGCATATGCTACTTATAGCATGGCATATGATGAAAGTCCCTGGTGGATGAAATTTTGTTTTTCCTCCATGAAACTCCATAATTCTTGAGTGGGTAAACGTTGAGGGTTAGTAGCTAGGGCATCAACTCTTAGCCTCCCTAAGGACGATTTTGGCAAATTTAGAGCATCTAGGACTCTATAGCCCAAGGAATGAGCCATTGGTCGAAGCCATTTGGTGATCATACCTTCTCTTCTCTATAATTTCTCCTTCCAAAATTTCGGCCCCTGCTTCTTGGACGACTAGATTAGGGCATAGAGCGAAATTCTTTAGAGAAAGAAAAGGTGAATTCTGGGAGCCTAGTTTTCAAGCTTAGGGCCTTAGCTACAAGACCTCAAAGTTTGACAAGCATCCCTTTTGTTTTCATCCATCAAAACTCTTGCCCCAAGTGTGTCCTAGAAGGGAAACCCTAGATTGCATTCCTTTGACTTGTGGACTTCTTTAAGGGTTTGTATATGCTTAGTATTCATTGGAATAAATCATAAGAAGCCCTTTCTTCTCCTTGCCTTGACCTCACGAATACCTTTGACCATGACAATTTACGAAACCCTAGTTCTTATGGAAGTTTCTTCTAGGTTTCTTAGAGCGAATGAAAGCCTTTTAAAGTGCCATACTATCACATAAAGCTTCCCTTGAGAGGTCCTACCTCATCACTTAATACCATAAACCCTAGAACATCAATCAAAAGTGATTATCTATCCACTGGGATTCCTCCCATCGGTGAAAGTCCGTAAAGAGTAGGGGACACTGGCTGTGGTGATAGTGGGCCATTGTCCCATTGTTATCACTTTGTCTAGCTCTTTGTCCTATAGGTTTCCCTTCCTCATGGCCTTCTAGATTGTGTGGTAACACAGATCAAGCCTTGTATTTATGTTCTACTGCAGTTGAATGGTTATGCATAATTCTGGTGCATGTGTTAGCCTTTAAAATAAACTAGATGATGAAAAATGGATTCTGAGAATCCAACATTCAACAAAAACAACAGATTTATCTACAACTTGATCTTTAGGCTCTGATACCTAACACTGATATGGACAAAAGTTGGCGAGATCAAAACCTGGATTGGTGTTTTGATAGTGTACATACATTTGACTCATAAAGAAACAATAGAGTGTATAGGTTATTTGTGTTAAGGCTTATATGAAATTGGAGGCTAAATCCCAATATTTATGGGTTAGTCTGTTAGGTAACTGGAATTAGTTACCAATCAATTTACATCGATCATATAATCAGCTGAACACAGACATAAAATAAAAGTACCTTGAATATTTGCTAACATGACGTATTTCTTTTTTCCAAGGAAAACTTTGTCGGATCCTCATTTCCTGGAATATCTGGAAAGAGGGTGGCTCATCACCACCCACAATAGCAGCTGGTTAATCCAAGGGACTCAACTAGATTTGGACCTGTGGCCTATGGCCTCCATATCAGTAACATGCCTTGGATGGATGGTTCAATTGATTTGAGCTAACCCTTGTGGCTAATTGCTAACATGAAGTATTAGGAATGTAAGTAGCATAAAATGTTATAGAGTCTAATAAACAAATGATAATACAAAATATCTGTAGATGACTAACATAAAATTTCATATCACAGAAGCTTGCAAATAGTTACACTTTTTCTTTGCTTTATGTGATCCTGTCTCTTTTAGAGACAATTATAGGGTTCAATCCTTTTTCTTATTGGGCATTGAGTATGGGAAATTCATCTATCAATATACTTATAAGATAAGATAATTTATTAATGTCCACGAGTGACCAAGAAAAGGTCAACAGGATCAGATAGTACAATCAGTAGTCAATATACAATGAGAGTGTCTAGAACACTCCTACATGCTAAAATGTTAAAAAAAGAAGAGATACAAATGACAAAAGCTAACAACCGTTTAGCTAGAGTAGGTCATTTTGGGGCTTATAATGCATAAACAACATGGAAGTGTGTTGATTAAAGCATCCCGGATCCAGAGAATACTAGACTGCGTTCTTAGTGGTGGATACACTGTAAGCTTCAGACCTTGTTTGCTTTTGAATGTTACTGGTTATAGATACTATGGGGACTATCAGAAATCATATTACTTAATCTATATAATATACCTTAGTAGAGAAAAAAGTTAAAACACATCAATTTATTTATTTTAAACTCCATGCAGCGTACATTGCATCAAAATAAATATGTTCCAGTTGGTTCAGAAATTGAATATAAGTTTCATCATATAAATCCTTGAATTATTAAATTTTGTGACACTTAATGGATTAGAACTGCAGGTTAACTTGTTATATCATAATTGTTGGGTATTGGGTTGAATGGGTACAAATCATTGACCTCGTCTTTCTCAATTTCAGGAAAAAATTAAAAGGGCAAATATTTTTTAGGACATATTTTCTTTCTATGCAACTGTCATACTTAGTTTGTAATCGACTTGTTTTTTTAACGAAGTGTTATCCGTCTGCCCTTCTTGTATCTGATAAAATAAAATTTAAGACCTATTTTCTTTATATGCAATCATCATACATAGTTTGCAATAGTATTTTTTGAACTAAGTGTTATCTGTCTGTCCTTGTTGTATCTGATAAATTTTAATCCTTTTAGAGAATCATGAATTTTTTTGAAAAATGATCAATTGAGTTTGATCAACAGTAATTGTGAATAAATCAAAATGAAATTTAATGCACAATGATTCCTCTTTCTTCCTCATTCAGTTGTCCCTCAACTTTCGTGTCTTATTTGAAACAGAGAAAAAATTCCAATTGAAAGAAAATCTGATAAATATCGTAAATTTGTAAAGGCATGCTCTTTATTCTCTTTGATGATTTCCAGTACTAAAAGTTGCAAATAGACATTTTCTCACTGCATTATTAGAGGTGGATGTGGTTACTCTTGGATTTACGAATCATGTTGTTAATTACAGACATCAGTTATTTGGTTCCATGGAATGAGTGATAATGTGGTGGAATTTAGCGCCGGCCAAGCTGGACCTCCATTGCTTGAACGAGCCGGTGTCAGTTGTCAGTTTAAGGTATAAGAACATGTGGTTTTTTCTTATCGACTTGTACTTTGTTAATCTAAATATATTGTTTTTTTATTGAAATGTGAGCAAAAATTTTGAACTTATTATGATTTCATATTCTGGTTGAACAGGCCTACCCTCATCTTGGCCATTCAATTAGTCCAGACGAATTAACCTCGCTAGAATCTTGGATCAAGGCTCGCTTACAATCTTCTCTTGATTGATTTTTTATGCATGGTATCCTTAGCTCAAATTCATATTGAATTGTAATTTGGTCGACAACCAAAAGTGCTACAGTTTCCATGACTCATTTTAATTTTTATGAGCTAGCTATTTCTCTTGAAGTTTATTTGATATCTTAAAAGACGTTATTTAACCCTATTGATTTAAGCAACATGCGTTACATGTTTTGTTGTTTATATGCATTGGGTGTAATTTCATTTGCATAAGTTAGGATAAAATGTTCTGCAACTTCTATCTGGTTGATTTGTCATTTAGACATTAGATGTTAATATAGTAATTCTTCAATGTTATATCTTGTGAAACTAGGGAAAAACTGCTTGATTATCCTATTTGGTGTATATATCAAGCTTATCATAATTTTAAAGAATGAATAAAACTCATTAAATTCCAGTTTTTTTGACAGAAGATAGTGGACAATGTCATCACCTCTCTACTGTAACTACAGAATTTTCTTTTATTATATGTCCAACTAATCCATAATTTGGACCATGCATGTTTACTATGCCTTGGCGGTTTCTGATGTTACGAGTAATGGGCTTGTTACCCATTAAAAAATGGGTAATCCATAGGATAAAATTTTTCTTCTCCTTGGACAACCAGCCTACAACAACCCTATATGATCAATGTATAACATGATGCCATGATCCTCCATTTCTTGCTCCAGTTAGATTTCTCTCTCCCATTTGACATTGCTTCTTGTAGGAAGGTGGGTCATCCATTGGCAGGTACTTTACCATTTTGCAATCATGTGCTTTCACTTAATGTTGTGGGCATACTAATACGGATCAAGGGGAAAATTAGATAATTGACCCATATTGACTATATTCTTGTTCCCACATTTCACCAGGGAGGTTTGTCTTTGACACTAGTCTAGTGGGAACTTCTTTGAGGCCTTGGGGGTTTAGGAATGGCACTATTGGGGATGCTCTAATTGAGGTAGTGTGTCCATTATATTATATACTTAGCACTTTCCATCTTTCCCTTTATTCATCTCCATTCTTTGGGCTGGTGGTCATTGGGATTGGCACCCTTTCATCCTCATCCTTGAGTCTGGAATAGAAAACTTTGCCCTAGAGGTTAATGCAACTAAAATAAAGATAGAAGCATGAGAAAGCCACAATGAAAGAAAAAAGGATGAAATGCAAAAAATGGTTGGGAAATTTGATTAGCACATGGGAAAGAGCCTAACATGAACTTTATCCCCTGATTAGCCATCACCTAGTTCCTTAGGCACATGATGGTTCATCTATAAAAGGAAATGTTGTGTTGTCCCAACCCTAATTACTGTTAAACTTACTCATCCTTAAGGGGCAATGGAAATTTTCAAAAGCATGCTTGTTCTCCTAAGATATGCACCTAAATCAATGCAAATCATAAAAAAGTAAAAGCCACACCAGAGGGGTGGAAAAAGTGTTAATTTTAGGTATGTTCTATGCTTAGAGCAATTTATTTCAATTTTCACAGTTAGCTCAATATCTTTTCTAGATTAGCAATCACATCAACATTAAAGTAAACTGCAGATAGAACATAAACATAAATCGCAGAAGACAAGCAAGACAAGAGGACACAAGATGTGGCACTAGCCAGGGACAAACTCCAATGTGGGGAAACCCTTGATCAATTCTTCTTATATGTTCTTCAATAGTTTAGTAGAGAGAGAGAGATAGTACGTTTACAGTAGAAGTCAACACTTTGACTTATTTAGATACGAGCATAGATCATCTCTAAGAAGATGATACATGAGATTAGTTGAAGACATGCTGCTTCAACTGATTCTCCAAGGTGACTACTTCACCTATCGTTGTGCTGTAGTTCATCATCATGCTGCACCTCACCGCGCTACACCATGCTGCACCCATCATCACTATGTTGCATCACATCATGATTCATTAATCATGACTGTACCCATCACGGTATTGCATTATGTGCCATTGCTGCACCATGTTGCCATACTAACCTATGTGTTCGTTGCATCTTGCTTGCTTGTTGTCCCTAGCATGCTTGTTGTTGCATGCTAGCTGTCCCTTGCATGCTAGCTGTAACATTGCATGCTTGGTGTATTTACTGCTAAGTACCATACAACTGTCCCAATGTTAGTTAGTTGTCCCTTGCATGCTGCTCTCCTTCGGAGAAAGATGCTCTGGCTGTTCCGACTGTTCCGACAGTTCCCGGCAGTTCCCGACAGTGCTGACAGTTCCGACAATTCCGGCTATTCCCGACAGTTCCGGCAATTCCGGCTGTTCCCGGCAGTTTCGGCTTCTGCCCTCTGCGTCAGCGTTCCCGTCTATTCCAGCAATTCCCGGCAATTCTTGGCAGTTTCGGCTTCTGCCCTCTGTGTCAGCTTTCCCGGCAGTTCCAGCTTTTCCTGGTAGTTCCGACAGTTCTCGACAATTCCGGCTATTCTCGGTAGTTCTGGCAGTTCCAGCTTTTCTTGGCAGTTCCGATAGTTTTGGCTATTCTCGGCAGTTCCGATAGTTTCGGCTGTTCCCGACAGTTCCGGCAGTTCCCGACAGTTCTGGCTGTTTCGACAATTTCGGTTGTTCCTGGCAGTTCCGCCTTCTGCCCTTTGAATTAGGGCAGCGTTATCCCTTAGGATCTCTCCTCCTACTAAAACCCAAAGACAAGTAGAGAGCAAGAGATCCCAAGTGTGTGTTGAAATGACTTGAAGACCACCTCTATTTATACTAAAACGTTGAGCACAAGTGGGGTTTATTTGGTTGCTGGCCGACCTTGACACATTGTCCCATAACACAAATAAATTCATATCTCCATGAATACTTATCGGAATCGGATAATCTTTAGATCAATCCTACACCTCTTGATGAGAGGGATCCAAGAAAAATATCTATTTTTGTTAATAAGATGACCCACATGGAGTTTGGCCCTTGTTGCCAATTTTAACACTCCCTCTCAACTAGGGAGAGCTCCATCCGCTGATCCATATGTCCGACTGTACTATCTTTGCCATCAGTGCCCTGCACTGCTCTGCTCTGCTTTGCTCTGCTGAGCTTTGCTATGCTCTGCTGAACCATGAAGAAGAAGAATTGATCGAGAATGTCTCATACCATTTTCTACTGACCTGAAGTCAGTTTCATCTAAAGAGAGTGTATCACATCACTCTTATTGGCTCGAAGTCAGTTTTATTGATCCCAGATCAATATCACAAGAGAGTGTCTCAAACCACTCATACTGATCCTAGATCAATGGAGGTCATCCTAGCATAGGGAGTATGGTAGATACATCAATGTGTCCATAGATAGTACTACTATGGTCCCTAACCCCATTTCCCTGCTCATTGATCAGATGAGAGGTACTTCCCATGAGTCCCAGACTGCATGGGTAGGATGCCTCGACATGAGAACTAATCATCCTGTCCACAGGAGAATGAATCATGCTGCCCATAGTCGCCACAGGAGAACTAATCATCCCGGCCCATAGGAGAACTAATCATCCTGTTTCACAGTTGCCACGGGAGAACTAATCATCCCGGCCCATAGGAGAACTAATCATTCTGTTCCGCAGTTGCCACGGTGATCCAAAATGGATCTTGTATAAAAACCTCTAAGTCTAAAAGTCTTCAAAAATATGTTTTAAAACTGTGAAAATAGAGTAAGTCCATCAAATGATATCGCATTGGGAGAAAGCAAACATTGTGTTCAGGCCTTAGCCGTAAGGGAATTGCGATTGCGGTTTAGCAATATAACATGGACCATGGATTGAGCGCGCAGATCAACGGTGGGGATAAATGATCAATATCACATCGCAATAAACTAAAGGGAGGACTTAACACAAGCGGAAGGCTTTCAGCAGACCCGAAGGAGTTATGAATTAAACAGCGAAGGATTTGACTTCTGTGGTAAACAGTAATTCAGGTAGGCTACAGGCGGTAAGTGGTATTGGAAGGGCTTCACCCGATTCCATACACTGGCCGACACGTAGCCCGCCACAGGAGAGAGAAAACCGCTTTTTCTGGCGGGTAATCTCCGTGCAAGTAGGTCACTCGAAATGGCTGACAGCCGTTGGATTGGAGATCATGGATCAACGGTGTGGAATACAAAGGGATTATGACCCGTAGCCAATATGACTTGCGATTGCGATCAAGGCAGACCTGATAGGGTTATAGATGCGGCACTAAAAAATTTGAAATCCGATATGCGATGTTTTGTCGGGTTTTTATGTGTTTTGGTGTATTTCCATTATAAAATCAAAATACAAAGGGCCAATGCGACATGCGATAAAGTCAGACCCGAAAGGGTTTATAGATGCAACTTTATATATTTTGAGTTCCGATAATCAGTTTTGTTTTCGGGATTTCTATGTATTTCTTTGTATTCCGATAATATCGTATATAGACCAAATATGCGTTATATCAGGGATTTGGGCAGAGTAAGACCGAATGGTTGATTTCACCGCACCCGCCGATCCTTCTGTTTCTAAAAGGAGTTCTTTGTGCCTTAAGCGTTTTGTTTTAACATAACGTGTCCAACGCCGAAAAGGGAGATGAAGGGACAAAGGCCGGGAGGCAGAGAGCCCGAAAAGGAAGGTGAACGGACAGGGCTGAGAGGCTTAAAAACCACTCAATGGTAGAACAGAGGGGGACAGAGAAGGGAGCGGAAGAGAAAGCAGAAGACAGAGAGCAAGAGGAAACGGTTGTGTACTCTTGTAGACTTAAGGATTTCGAGTAAATCTCTGTTTTTTTTGTCACTATTGTGTTGAGACTCGGTTTGAGCTCACACTTGTAATAATATGCTTTTGAAGACATAATATAGAGGTCGACACTAAAAGCTGGACCAAGAGACGTAACCAGGAAGTCTGATGAACTCCTTGATTATTTACTGCGTTGATGTGTTGAATTGTTATGTTTTCCAATTGTTAAATGTCTGTATTATTCACAATCTTTTCGATCCATTGAACTAAATAATATAGGCATTCTTGCACGAGTTTGTAATACCTTTTCTTCTTGATTTAGTATCCATTTCGGATAAAGTGGTATCAGAGCATTTGGTTTTGGTTTTATTAAGGTTAGACAAGTTTGTGCTGGATTTTGAATGCTAACTAGATTGAAGCTCAGACTAGGAGAAGGAGAACTTGTTGAGGCTAATCCAGAGATTGGAAGAGTATATTCTCAGAGGAGAATAGCAGAAGAAGCTCCATTGGGATTAGAATCTCAATCTATAGAAAGCTTTAAGACACTCCAAGCCATGGTGGAAGAGATGTATCTGGAGAAGGGTCGAGGTGAAAGCACTACAACACCCAAACCAAACAAAGGAGTAGAGGAACCTTTTCTAGTTGCCCCTCCAGAAGGCAAAGGGAAAGGGGAAATGCTTCCTTCACCATCTCCTCCATCATCACCTTCATCATCCTCATTATCTTCTTCGCATAACACTAGCTCTTCTAAGAAGATGAAGAAAACTTCCTTAATCAAATTAGATGTGAAGTTTGATTTGCCAATTTATGATGGAGAACTCAATGCAGAAAAGCTAGATAATTGGATAAGACAAATTGATGTATATTGCAGGGTATAGAACATTGATTCAGAAAGGAAGAAGATTCAACTAGCTAGCCTTCGACTTGGAGGAACTGCACTAGTATGGTGGGAAGACAAGACACAAGCTGATCTGCAAAAACATGGTAAAATCATTTCTACCTCGAATGAATTTGTTTCTGCTATCAAAAAGCAATTCTATCCTTTAGCTTACATGCAACAGGCAATGATGAGTTGGCAAACTCTTCGTCAATTGAAGGGTCAAAGTGTACAAAGTTATACTTAGGGATTCAGAAAGAGAGCTTTAACTCTAGGTATATCATTAGATTCACCTGAGACTTTATTGAAGTATATCGGTGGTCTTCATAGCTATTTAAAGCATACTATGCTCATGTTTAATCCCACTAGCTTAGATGATGTATCAGTTCAAGCCACACATCTAGAAGCTAGAGGTAAGAATGTAAACCCAGTGGTTGGGGGATCATCTAAATATTCTGTAAGCAAGAGCAAGGAAAAGAAGAAACTAAACTGGAAGGAGAGGAAAGAAAACACTGTAAAGAAGGATAAAACTTCATGCACTCGTTGTAAGAAAGGACATGATGAGGCACATTGCTGGTCTTTGCATCTAGAACAGAAACCTAAGAAGTTCGGTGGAAAGGAGAAAAAGAATGCTGCTGCTATTCAGCAAGACTTGGGATCAGATTCAGGCGATGAAACAACAGTTACAACCACATGTATTAAAGGTAAAGATTCTGAAGCATCCACAAGTAATTCTGCACAATCTGTTGATAATGAAAGTAATGAGAGGGAAAGAAATGAGCTTTTTCGTATTAGAGTAATTTCCAAGCACAATAAGATTGATACTTTATTTGATAGTGGATCACAAGTAAATTTGATTTCTGAAACAATTGTAAAGAAGTTTGGATTACAAACAAAACCTCATGAGAAGCCATATCCATTAGGTTGGTTGTGTGATAAAACAAAGCTACAAGTAACGAGACAATGTAAACTTAGGTTTGCTATTGGATCAACATTTGTAGATGAGGTTGAATTATATATAATTTGATTGGATATATGTGGTATTGTTTTGGGAAGTCCACACTTGGATGTGGCGGGCTCCAGTATTGCAGCAAGAATGCTGCAAGTACTGGGCTTCCTTCTTTATTTTTATCAACACGGTAGTTTGTAACAAACTTGGAAGCGACGATGCTGTATGCACAAGTACTAGCTCTTACTGTAGGCTGTCACTTGATCAGCTGGCGCAAGTTCGCTAGGAGCTTAAGCCAATTTCTATGAGTTCTCAGAAGAAGCTTTTAACTGTGATGGAAGAAAGCTAACTCTACAGGGGCTATTCTACTTGCAGAAAGAGAAGGAAAACTGAAATGAAACGCAAACCCTAGTTTACCCACTAACCCTACTTTTGTAGGAAAAAAGATGGAAACTAATGAAATGGGGGCCATTGACTATTGAGAAGGTAAATTGCATTTATTCAAGCTACTTCTGAAAAGAAATGAGAAGAAATCATCTTTCTGTACTCTTGAGTGTTTTTATGTGAAATTATTATGCTTGTGATTTCTCTGGTTGTGACTGTGTAGAGGATTGGTGGCAAAGGAAGATGGAGTTGGCTTTTGCAGAGGGCGAGGAAGGTGTGGAAAGGTCCTAAGAAGCCCCTAGTACCCTTCTGAAGACTTCCATTGCGATCAGACTTCAAAAAATCACTCACAGGAAATTCTACAGGAGGCTGCAGGGGAGCTACAGGAGGTTCTACAAGAGGATCTACAGGAAGCGGCCGAAAGCTACTTTTGGAGTTTTGAAGGTGGAAAAATGATGGGAAAAGGGAAATGAAGGTTGGATGAGGGTGTTGAGGTGTCTAGAACTTGTCAAGGAAGATCAGGGATGAACCTGATGGTTGGATTTGTTCAAATGGCAAGAAAGCAACTTTATAGAAAAAAACGCAGAAATTAGGGCAAATTGGGAAATGTTGTGAACAAGCTCGGAAATCTATGAGAAGTGAGCTGGTGCTAGTTGTTTTATGGAGGGATGGTGAGTTGAGATGTTTTGCAAGAGATCTGCACATTTACTTATCAAAACTGACCAAAGAATGAACTAAAAAAACAGAGTTTTGTCTAACTTGACCTAATTTCTGACCTACAACAGAAAATGCTGAACAATACCTTATGAACAGAAAAGCATGCGAGAGAACTATGGTAAAAGGACATGAAATGATCTAAGCAATTGAATCTGAATCAATATCAACTTTTCCAAATCAAAGTATCACACTAACAGTTGCATGGAAGAGCAAAAATTGTGTTTTTGGTGGCAGTAGTAGTGCCTTGACCTCAAATCATAGTCCCAGGAAGGGAGAAAGGAGATCAAGACCTGCTGTTGGCCTTTTTGGATCCTTTTTTGTCACTGCAACAACTTAAGCAACTTGAAACAAAAACAACTATACTAACCATAAAAAACAAGTTAATCTAATGAAGTAAAATGAATCTATGCAACAAAAATTAACTCATGAATGGAAGCAAAAACATATAAGTACACAAAGGAGGCGCTGGGCAGCTTGGGTTGGACCCTAACCCAAGAGTTTCAGTCCTCTAAAAGAGATCAGTTCTGGCTCAAAAACTGTTTCCTTTTCATTATCAAAAATAACAGTTACATCACATAAATTGTTCTAAAAAATAGCTCGAAAATACGCTGACCAATGTGCTGCACAAAAGTGCGAAAATATACTAATAACTGGCTAACCTACTGAGGCTCAAAGCCTTCTTATTTATACAAATTGGGGACTTCCAACAGTCCTCCTAAAATCAAGAAACTCGGCTCCCTAGAACTGAAGATAAACAACAGTTCTACTTGACTTGCTCGGCTGCCCCTTGGAATCATCAATGTGGGCCTTTGTGCTCCGAGTTGCTAATGGAGGATTCGAGGAAAGGGGTCATTAATGAAGGAGACACCCCCCCTACAAGTCCTCTTCCCTGTTTTCCTCGAGTTTGGCTGCCATTTGCTCATAAATTCCTTGTCTTTGTCCAAAATTGTCCAAAAAATCTGCATAAAACACTCATTAGACTACATGGCAAAGTGACTAACTCAATGCACTCTATTAGCATAAATATATCCAAAAACATGCAACAAACTAATGAGAATGGTGGATTAAGTCGAAATAAAAGGCAGAATGAGCCCATATAGTTACCCATTTCTGGGGCTTATCATCACCCCCTGTTGAATGGGTTGCTCATCCTCTTAGCAACTAATCTAGCTCTTCATCTTTAATAGCCTTGACAGATTCCCTAACATCCCAAGCCTCTGATGTGATGTCTTCCTCTCTATCATGGAAACTTGCTTTCCTGTCCACTTCTTCCCATTGTTTCTGTTCTTCCTCCTCCTTAACTCCTTCCAACAGTCCTAGCAGTAGTGGAGGACTGAGTTTAAGCCCAATCCAGTTGGCTTTCAAACTTTGCATTGAGTGCTTATACAGGGGCACTCTCCTCATGGCTTCCCTCATCCTGCTTGGGGAGTGATACTCCTTGATCCTTAGGCTATGTGGCAATGTATTCCACCTTCTCATACAAGCATGAAGACAGTCATCGCCAAACAATCTCTCCATATCCTCAAGATGAGCAATAGCCTGTGCTTGCTTGTCAACATAGTCAGGGAGAACTTGAGGATTAGCTGCAAGGTGTTGGTGGGCATAGATGAGGGCTAAGGGTTTTGCTGGTTCGGCTCTAACCATCAGGGGCTCACTCTGCTCTTTCGCCATCATCTTCTGAATTTCCACTGCTCCCTTTTCTTCATGGCTCATCCATGAAGCCATAGCCACTAACTGCAAATCTCCCAATGTAGCATTTGGATCCCATAAATTCATGTCAGTAAGTGCCATGTTGTGTAGGTAAAATTCTGCTAGCTTTGCTTTATCCTCAGCTGAGCTGTGATCACATAAATGCATAAAGTGGCCATAATTTTGAAATGGTATTGTGCCCCTCTGGGCCAATGTTTTAATTTGAAATTGGAGCCACTGGTCTTTGAGGTACAGTGCATATGATTTGGTTGGCTGCCTGCACTGCAATGCCTCTATTGCCCAGTTGGCCATACAGGCTAACTGGGCTTCTTTTTCCTATTGCTGCCTTTTCAAAATCAGCACTTCAGTTGCTGCCTGGGATTCTTTTTCTTGCTGCTGTTTCATCAGTGTCTCACTATCTGTATGTGGTTCTTCTTCTTGTTGCTGTCTCTCTGCTGCCTTCCTATCTGCCTGGGGTCCTTCTTTCTGTTGCTGTCCTTCCAAAATTGATAGCTCATTTGCTCCTTGAGGTCCCCTTTCTTGTAGCTGTTTTTTCAACAATTCATTTTCTTCCTATAGTTGAGCTCTTCTGATGCTCTCTGTTTGCCTTACCATGCTCAGTTCTCTGCTCATCTCTCAACTTGTTTTCCATGTGCCCTATGTCTTCGACCCCTTTGGATTTTGCAATCTGCATCCAGGTGTGGGTCCTGACTCTTTCCTTTTCTAGTTCGAAGGAAAGAGGCACTGCAAATTTTTGTGGGATGATCTTCCCACCCTCCAGAAGATTGTAATAGGAGCCTAAATTAGGCTAAGGTCCAGGCTCTGATATTTCTTTTGCCTTACTTTTCTCTTGGGACTGTTCTTCTGCCTTCTTTTCCAATTTCCCAGTTTCTTTGAGCTTAGCCAATGTCTCCTGTAGAGAGGTTTGTGCCTCTTGTAGGACTGCTTTAGAGTCTATTAATTTGATCATTTCCTTCCAGGGGGAGGTCTTAGGACTCCCTCTCTTGTAGGTGATGGAGATTTTGGAGGGAGATTCCTCCTTTGTCATAATAGGTGCATCGTCAATGATAATAGGTTCTTTCGAAGGTGGATGGGGCTTGCCCACCTTGATTCTGGTGCTCCTCTGAGCTTTGAAATACATAGATGTCTGTCTTTTTCTTTTCCCTTTTTGCTTAGCTGGAGTGCCAAGTGCAGCAAGAACAACTACTGCTTCTCTTGCTAGTGTCTCAGGAGACACTTCTTCTTGCAGTTTTTCTTCTTCATCCTATGCAGTTTTGCCTGTGTCTGCTGTTTCAGATTTTGTTTCTGCTGTCTCTGGTGGTGTTTTCTCCTTTTCTTGCTAAGTTTCTGCCTTTCCTGTGGCAGTCTTTTTCTGAGCTGTCTTGGGCTTCTTCTTCTCAGCTTTTGTCCTCGTCCTCTTCTCTGCTTTTGATGCTGTTTTCTTCTCTGCTTTAGGTTCAACTGTGGTTGTGTCATGTTTCTCCTCTTCTCTCTGTTTTTCCTCTTTTTCTTCTTCTAATTGAATATTTTGTGCCTCCTCATGGATTTCCTTTTCAAGTTCCTCTTTCTGCTCCTCTTCACTGCCAGATGGGCTAAGGTCATCAGTGAGAGTTTTTATGTCATCTTCTCTCGTCATGTTCCTAAAATTTCCCAGGCTATAGGGATTTTGTATGTGTGGAGGGCATCCTCTACCAGCAATTTAATGAGCCCATGGTGACCCAATTGGTCTGGAACTCCTGCATTCAATTTGGTGCCACACTCTATCAAGGATTAGAGGAGAAAATATGGAAGACTGAGTTTTCTAGATGCAGGTAGGTCCATTCCATATCTTAATTCATGCAATAATTTGAAGTGATAACCATAGACTATACTGTATCTTCCTTCACAGGAGATATATTTCATGATCTGGTAGCTGACCTCACCCCATGGATGAGGTATACTTGTCCTTCTGTTCCCATTCTTATCCTCTACAGGATGTTCATCAGGCTGGAAAACTGTCTTTTTAGCAACCTATTCTAGTGGTTTTCTTCTTTGCTCCAAGGGAGCCCAAGTGGAAGACTTGTGATTCTGCTGATGAATTCTAGTGTAAGCTCTATGGTTAGACACCTGAAATTGACTGTAGCATGGGTTTTTGAATGGGGCCTTAAAGACATAAAAAATTTCTCTGTCACTTCCTCATCATACCCATGAATTCTCTCAAAGAAAGGCATCCAATTTGCCCTTGTAAAGAGGGCTACCACTTCTGGGTGTTCATGCAATTTAGTGGAATTTAGAGGCTCCTTTCTCACAAAACCCCTTGTCATGATGTTTAGTGACTGTTGGAAATTCTCAGGGGAGGAGGAAGGCAACAAATTTTCGAAACCGAAAAAAGAGGAACAACTGAGGTTTTTTCTGGAACCAGAGAGTTTTTCGGGTTTCTCTTTTCAAAAACAAATTTTAATTTTCCTGCCCTTCAAACTCTGTTCTCAACCTTCCTTTACTTCTCGGGCTGTTGGAGGAAATCAATATTTTTTTTAAAGAAACAACACAGAGAGCAAGACAGTTTTTTCTTTTTCACAAAATAAACAGATTTCCTAATGCAAATTCACTTTTTTCAGGCTTGGTTTTCTATGGTTGAATCTCTTTTTTACAGGAGAATACAGGGAAGAAAAATACAGACTTTTAGTGCAGAGAGTAAAATGTCTCGACACTGTATATATTTCAGAAAAATACAGGCAAACTTTTGTTTTCATTTTTTCTTCCTTTTCAGCCCAGTACTTTGCTTCAAATCCCACCACCCTTTTGTAGGTATATCACATGCAGAGTGGGTTTCTGAGCCTACCTTTTTTCGAGCTCGAATTTGGCAAAAATTTCGAATTTTCCCACTATAGAGCTGCTCTCTGGCCTTCTTGTAGAAAGGCTCCTGTAGATTGTGTTTCTGTTCCTGTAGAGTGCGATAATGCTCCTGTAGAGCCCGATAAGCGACAGGGTTTTGAAAACTGGCAGAGAGCGATTGCTCTGAGGTTCTGCAGGTGGTAGGTAATCTGTTGCAGCTGAGACTTGTTGATGCAAATGAAAACAAAAGGTGGAGGCTTCTACTGTAGCGTACTTAAGCTTATGGCATGATATGCGGTGACGAGGTGAGGTGGCAGGAAGGGTACGTTGTCCCCATCCGGACCGTTGGTCCCTACTCTAGTGCCATTATGGTATTTCATGCCCCCTGTCTGCAATCACTTCCATCATTCCCATTATACGCTGCCACCACTACCGGTTCTGAGTTTTTCTTCCCAAGTTGACGGACCACACGTGTTGACTGCACCTTCTGAACGCTGTTTGAATTGGACGAGGCTTGGTTGAACTGGACAAGGCTTGGTTGAACTAGACGAGGGTGGCCAGTTAGCTGGCCACAGATTTCGTTTAATCGTGACCATCTCAATGGTTCATTGAGTTTCTAAATAATATTCATGCAACAGAGGAACGAGGGTGCCCAGTTAGCGGGCCACTGATTTCGTTTAATCGCTACCATCTCAATGGTTTATGCAGTTTCTAAATAATATTCATGCAACAGAGGAACGGGGTTAGCCACTTACTTGTTAGTCGCTATCGTGCTCTGCATGCTCAGACTTTGGCACTTTGTTTTTTTTTTTTTTTTAATTGCTGCTGTTGTTGGTGCTCGTGGCCTCTGAATTGGTGGCTTGGCTACCTTACGTTGGCGATTTTCGATCAAGAACCGCTCCTTGCACGTTGTATACATCTTGGCTGCACCGACCCTGCCTATGGAGCTTGTTTTTTTGAAGGGATCAGCTGTTACAGGAATCCTGTAGGATTTCCTGTAGTTGCTTCTCCCTCTAAAATTTCTATTTGATGCTTGAGCAGGGACTGAAGAGACGGCTGAAGAAGGTTTTGAAGGAAAGCAAAAGCAACTGGAATGCATCAGGTAAGAAACAAGTGCAGAATGCTGTTGTTTTATTCATCATTTTTTTATAAAAAACAAAAGAAACAAAATTTCTGTGTTTTCTGTGCAGGGAAGAAAAAGCGGGTGGAAATGTAGTGGTGCAGGGATGGAATGGAGAGTTAGGAGAATGAATGGTGGCAGGGAGGTCCACAGGCCTTCTGGACAAATTTCTAGCCCTCGGAGTCTTTTTTGAACTTGATTTTGAGTTCTCTGTGGTTTCTATAGGAGCCGCCTGTAGAATGCACAGAGTTTCTTGTAGGATGCAAAATTTCCAGAACAAGCGAGACTAAGGCCTAAGGAAAGACAATGGCGATGGAGAAATGAGCTATCAAGGGTGTATGCAGCCTGGCCATGTCCTTTTTCTTCTGTGAGCCCCCTGCACTCTGCAATGCATTCAAAAGAAGTTAGTTTTTTCTGTTTTTTCTCTGTTTTTTTCTTTTCATCATCTTTTTTTTTTGAGACAGTTGGGGCGCCTCCAGGAGGTTTTCACCCAGGGACCTTTTATTCTCCTTTTTCTGTTTTTTCTTTTTGCTTTTTTTCTCTTTTTTTTGTTTTTTGTTTTTTGTTTAGAGTGTGGGTGGAGTGGAGGCAGAGATCTGCTCCACTACCAACACTGTTTTACTCAAATTATCAATGAATTCCTGCTTGGAAAAGGGCTTCCTGTAGATTTTCAACCTATGCCCATTGACGAGCATGGGGATGGCTTCTTCATCGATGGTCCGGATCAGAACTGAACCATTATCATTGCATTTTTCTATTGTATATGGTCCCAGCCATCTTGTCCTCAGTTTGCCCTTGAAATCTTTATATTTTGAATCATACAACAGCGCCCAGTCTCCTTCCTGGAATTGTTTTTCTTTGAGGTGTCTTTCATGCCATATCTTCCTTTGAAGTTGGACTACCTCTGAGTGGAGAATGGCTTGCAATCTTTGTTCATCCAATCCATTTAGCTGAAGTAACCTTTCCTTTTGTGCATGGCTGAGATCTAGGTCTAGCTGAGCTGCCATCCTTAATGTGTTATATTCAAATTCTATTGACAGCAAAGCCTTCTTCTCATAGACCAGCTCATAGGGTGTGAACCCTGTGGTTGTTTTCCAGGTGGTGTTATAGGCCCAGGTGGCCTCAACCAATCGACCTGCCTAATCTTTTCTGCTGCTGCTCACTACCTTGGTCAAAATCCCTTCCAAAGCTCTGTTAGTGACTTCCACCTATCCATTAGCTTGCAGATGATAAGGGGTGGAAGTCCTGTGCTTAATTTTGTGATGTATGAGCAGGTCTTCAATTAGATTGGAGGTAAACTGACTCCCTTGATCTGTGACTAATTCTCTTGGATAGTCAAACTTGTAGAAGATATT
>APFE031206254.1:219300-231785 GCA_000404065.3 Pinus taeda
AGAAGCACATACTTCTCTCATATCAGGTCATTTTGGTGTAAGTAAAACAGTTGCACAATTGCAAAGGTTCTGTTATTGGCCAAGAATGCATGAGACAGTTTCTAGATATATCAAAGGGTGTACTATGTGTGCTACAAGTAAGCCCAATAATAGGAAATTAGGCTTGTACATTCTACTTCCAATTCCTTCTCGTCCTTGGGAAACTGTTTCCATGGATTTTGTTGGGGGATTGCCAAAATCTAGGAAAGGTTATGATTATTTGTATGTTGTTGTGAATAGGTTCAATAAAATGTGTATTTTGATACCATGTAACAAACATGTTACAATTGAACAAACAACAAAGTTGTTATTTCAGAATGTATGGGTTGTTCATTTTGGGTTACCCACTTTTATTGTATTTGACCGAGATTCTCGATTTGTTGGGAAGTTTTGGTCAAGTTTATGGGAGTTGATGCATACCAGGTTGAAGAAGAGCACAACATTTCATCTACAAATAGATGGTCAAACAGAAGTGGTCAACATGACAGTGATCCAGTTGCTCAGAGGTTATTGCAACAAGCATCCCAAGCTTTGGGATGAGCATTTGTGTTATGTGTAGCATGCTTACAACTGTGCTAAGCACTCTTCTACTCAGAGATCTCATTTTGAGACTTGTTTTGGTTTTATACCAAAGTCTCCCTTGGATTTTGTCTTTGGTAGACATAGCAGTTGATGGACACAGTGATGTGGACAAAGCAATCAAGTTCATTGAACAAATCCAGGAAATTCACTAGGCAGTACAGGAATAACTGAAAGGAAGTCAAGCCAAGTACAAGGCAAGACATAACAAGCATCAAGCTGAACATAGTTTTCAAGTTGGTGATCAAGTCTGGCTGTACATCAGCAAAGATAGAATGCAAGGTGAAGGTAAGAAGCTAAAACCAATAAGGTATGGACCTTTAAAGATACTTGATAAAATTGGTGAAAATGCTTTTCGCCTTGATTTGCCAGCTTATATGCAGATCTATTCAGTTGTTAATGCAAAAAACTTGAGATTCTATGAACCTTCATTGATTGAAGATCCCAAAGAACAAATTCAATTACCTTCTATTGGGGATTTGTTGCCTGAGTATCTCAGTGAGTTATACGAGGACACAGTTTTGGACAGGTAGGTAAGAACTACGCATAAAGGGGATGTTGAGTACCTGAGAGTAGAACTCAAAGGTTCAAATCCAAGCAAAGCACGATGGATAGAAATTGTACAGGTGAATGAACAATATCCTCACTTGCTTGAATGCTAAAACCAACTTTTGGTGGTCCAAAAGCTTTTCAGTGGGAAAGCGTGATTCAAAATGGATCTTGTATAAAAACCTCTAAGTCTAAAAGTCTTCAAAAATATGTTTTAAAACTGTGAAAATAGAGTAAGTCCATCAAATGATATCACATCGGGAGAAAGCAAGCATTGTGTTCAGACCTTAGCTGTAAGGGAATTACGATTGCGGTTAGTGATATAACATGGATCGTGGATCGAGTGCGCAGATCAACGGTGGGGATAAATGATCAATATCGCATCACAATAAATTAAAGGGAGGACTTAACACAGGTGGAAGGCTTTCAGCAGACCCGAAGGAGTTATGAATTAAACAATGAAGGATTTGAATTCCGTGGTAAACGGTAATTCGGGCATGCTACAAGCGGTAAGTGGTATTGGAAGGGCTTCATCCGATTCCTTACATTGGCCGACACGTAGCACGTCGCAGGAGAGAGAAAACTGCTTTTTTGGGCGGGTAATCTCCGTGCAAGTAGGCCACCTGAAATGGCTGACAGCCGGTTGGATTGGAGATCGTGGATCAATGGTGTGGAATACAAAGGGATTATGACCCGTAGCCAATACGACTTGCAATTGCGATCAAGGCGGACCCGACAGGGTTATAGATGCAACACTATAAGATTTGAAATCTGATATGCGGCGTTTTGTCGGGTTTTTCTGTGTTTTGGTGTATTTCCGTTATAAAATCAAAATACAAAGGGCCAATGCGACATGCGATAAAGTCGGACCCAAAAGGGTTTATAGATGTGACTTTATATATTTTGAGTTTCGATAATCAGTTTTGTTGTCGGGATTTCTATGTATTTCTTTTTGTTCTGATAGTATCGTATATAGACCAAATATGCATTATATCGGGGATTTGTGCGGAGGAAGACCGAACGGTTGGTTTCACCGCGCCCACCGATCCTTCCGTTTCTAAAAGGAGTTCTTTGTGCCTTAAGCATTTTGTTTTAACATAACGTGCCCAACGCTGAAAAGGGAGATGAAGGGACAAAGGTTGGGAGGCAGAGAGCCCGAAAAGAAAGGTGAATGGACGAGGCCGAGAGGCTTAAAAACCACTCAATGGCAGAATAGAGGGGGACAGAGAAGGGAGCGGAAGAGAAAGCAAAAGATAGAGAGCAAGAGGAAACAATTGTGTACTCTTGTAGACTTGAGGATTTCGAGTAAATCCCTGTTTTTTTTGTCATTGTTGTGTTGAGACTCGGTTTGAGCTCACACTTATAATAATCTGCTCTTGAAGACATAATATAGAGGTCGACACTGAAAGCTAGACCAAGAGATGTAGCCAGGAAGTTTGGTGAACTCCTTGATTATTTACTGTGTTGATGTTTTGAATTGTTATGTTTTCCAATTGTTAAATGTTTGTATTATTCACAATCTTTTCGATCCATTGCACTAAATAATATATGCGTCCCTGCACATGAGTCTGTAATACATTTTTTTCTTGATTTAGTATCCATTTTGGATCACACGGGAGAACTAATCATCCCGCCCCACAAGAGAACTAATCATCCTGTTCTACAGTTGCCGCGGGAGAACTAATCATCCTGGCCCACAGGATTACTAATCATCTTGTTCCACAGTGACCACTGGAGAACTAATCATCTCGGCCCACAGGAGAACTAATCATCTTATTCCACAGTCACCACGGGGTATCACAGGGGAAGGTTGAACTTGTCATCCTGTACATAGCTCACCACCAGGGGAGGGTGAGTCGCCCTGTGGTCGTATGTTGCTCCAGTAAGTGCCCCAAGCCCCCCAGAGCTCCCTGAGCTCAATGCATGCAACATGCAGGACCCTTATAAGAAGGTGTCTAAACGACTCCAAGTCGTTCGGGAAAGTCACAGATTTGACCTTTCCTCGGGGATTTGACAAAATGTCTGCGACCTGTACATCAGTCTAAATTTGATGGAGCCTCCTCGCTCATTGACTTACCATATCCTAAATAAGGTAGTATCTGATGTCTATCTATTGGAGCAACCATCGAATATGGGATTCCTCAATAATCGAATCCCCCCTGGTTGTCACAGAGGATCACGGTGGTATTCATCATATGTATATACAACTCATTGAAGAGCTTCCACAACTAGGCAACTTCATACAAGATCATACTCGTAGCTATGTATTCGGTCTCGGCAGTGGTTATAACAATCGACTTCTGCTTCCTGCTCATCCATGATATCGAAGCAGAACCCAAAGAGAACCAGCATTGAGAAGTGCTCTAGTGATCCTCCACACTGCCTGCCCAGTCAACATTTGAATAATCATGCAGTTTCATATTTCCGGCAGTGTATCTCAATCCATGAGAGATTGTGCCCTGAAGATATCTCAGAAGATTCTTGGCACCAATCCAGTGAGGCTCAACCAAATATGAGCTCACCATGCTAACTGCAAAACATATGTCTGGACAGAAGTTCACCAAGAACATCAATGCAAATGAGTTTATGAAACTTAGAGGCATTTCCCAAATTTGCTTCGACATCATCACCATATAACTTTTGAAAGTTAAGATCCTCGAGGTAGTCACGGGCTTGCAATTTACCATTCCACATCCAGAATCCAACTCCCTCTTACTTCTCCAAATGAGAGGCTCTGCACCTGTCAGAAATAGGTCGTCCTCATAACGTGTTGGTATGAGAGGTTTATCATCCATAACCTTCGAGTAATGGTTTGGATCGGTTTCACTCCTAGTGAATCTCAGCTTCATCAAACAACTATCAATCCTCTCATACTACGCTCGGAGTGTTTTGCTTCAAGCCATAGAGGGCTTTCTTCCACTTGTATACATGAGATTCCCGATCATGAATCTCAAACTCCTCGGGTTGTTCCAAACCTGTGGACCTGTTGCATGAGGGGAATGGTCCCCTTATCATATTTTCCTTCGGTACATTTCAGACAAGTACCTGCATGCTCCTTTTTGAATTCAGGCATCTAAGTCACCATCTGACTCACAGACCTCCAGTGCTGAGTCAATGGACATGGTCCCCAGTGGATTTCCTGCAACTTGATACAACCCAGAACACAAAATATCTTGACAAGATATATTTTCAAACACGTACCTTTCCATTTCCGAGATGGACATCAGGTTCCTTGCTTTCGTGGAGGAGTCGACCACTTCCTTGATGACCTGCATTACCAGTCATTCCTTTGATTATTGAAGATGTCCCAGGAATGATTGTTATCTTCATCAAGAGATGTGTCCCTGCCATTTGGACACTCCTTCGCATAACGACCGAACTTATTTCAACAAGGCATCTGCCTTTCCTTCCACCCTTAGAACCAAACTTCCCAATTAAGGGATCATTAGATGGGCCATCAGAAACTTCTGCTGCGCCATTCTGATAACATTCTCTGCGTTGACTTCACCCTAGGAACCCAACTATCTTTGGTGATTGCTCTTTCACTCTTGCTTGGGCATTGTCTTCACCTCAGCTCTGATACCATGTTAAGTTTAGGTATGTTCTATGCTAGAAGCAATTTATTTAAATTTTCATAGTTAGCAATCACATCAGCATTAAGATAAACTGCAGATAGAACATAAATATAAATCACAGAAGACAAGCCAAGACAAGAGGGACACAAGATATGGCGCGAGCCAGGGCCAAACCCCACAATGTGTGGGGAAACCCTTTGATCAAATTCTTCTTTTATCTTCAAAGTTCAGCAGAGAAAGAGAGAGAGAGAGTACATTTACAACAGAAGTCAATACTTTGACTTGTCTAGATCTAGCATAGATCATTTCGTATCATGATGAGATCAGTTGAAGACATTCTGCTTCAACTGATACCGGTCATCGTGCTACATCTCGTTCATTTGTTGCACCTGACTGTGCAACACCATCATGCTGTATCATCATGCTGCTCATGATCATTGTGCTACCCACACATCATGTTGACCATGACCTCATACATCATGCTGTCCATGTATTGTGCTGTTTCTTGATGCTGCCAATTCATTATGTAGTGCGGCATCTAAGTATCACTGAGCTATTCTCAACATCAAGTTGTCCATGATCATGTTGCCCATGCTCATGATCCTATCCATCATCATGCTGCTATAGATATATATGATAGGACTGCAGTAGACACAGTCATCATCGAAATTCTCTTCAACGTAATTATAATATATCTATATGTTGATATTGAGATAGCACTTGCAGGATCACTGTGATCTCCATTAGGCTGAGACAGTGAGGACAGTAAGAGTTCTGAATCACATTGACTGAAGTAGATCCACCGAGATCTACTTTCCATCTAGGCAGAGAATATATGTATGTCTGAGATAGCAAATATATATGTCCAGGCAAATTCATTCACAGGAATGCCGAGATTGTCATGCTCAGACTTTGCTGTGGATACTACCTTCAGATCTTAAGTGTACCCAGACTTTGTTGCGGAGAACTTATTCATTGCTCCATGCATCGAGGTTGTGACTGCACCTAAAACCCAAACCAGGTGCAGTCAAACACTGCAGCTCCTCTTTTCATGACTGCGGCTTCATCTCCTCGTGACTGCGGTTATGACCGGGGCTGTTCCATATGACTGTTACTGCATGTAGGGAGTCTTTCTGCCCTGCATATAAATGACTTCCGAAACAGTGTATAAGAACAGCGTATAGCAATCATAATGACTAGTGTATAATATCCATTATGAACAGTGTCTAAAGACAACATATAAGTCTTCCTGATCTGCGTATTTGTCTCCATTATGAACAGCATATAAGTCTTCCTGATCTGCGTATTTGTCTCCATTATGAACATCATATAAGTCTCCTTGATATGCGTATATGGGAGCTTCCTTGACTACGTAGATTAGGGCCTGTGTATAAGACTTCTGGATAGCGTATTATATTTCAATATAAGCCTGTGGTTTACAGCATGCTAGGGCATCACGTGGCTGTAGTTTAGGGCCAGCGTATATTCTTAGTGTCTCTCCTCAAAACCCAAAGACATGTAGAGGAGATCACACCAAGAATACACATACAAAATGATAACAAATCCTCATCTATTTATACCAAAACGAGGTTGATGAATAGACACGTCGGTTGGGCTTCTAGAGCCTACATAAGCGCTGGTCGGCTTGACAATAATTATATAAACAAAATAAATTCATATCTCCATAAATACTTATCGGAATTGGATGATCTTTGGATCAATCCTACACCTCTCGACGAGAGGGATCCAATAAAAATATCAGCTGCCATAAATAAGACGACCCACATGGAGTTTGGCCCTAGTTGCCAATTTAACAAGAGAGGTATAACCAATCTCAATACTCTAAAGTTCATTTTTTATTACAAGCATGTTAATGATGAACAAAATTCATGGCATAAAAAACTATGTAGTTTTTGTGGTTTACATAACCATGTGGTTACTGAGTGTTGGAAGAGAATGGCAGCAAGAAAGAGGATGAGGTGTGAAAGGCCTTCTCCACATCAGGGAAGGAAGTAGGTTAAGCAGGTCTGGGGGAAGAAGAAATTTTGCAGTCATTGCAACAGAGCTGGACATCAAAGAGCCACATGTTGGAGTCTCCATCTAGAGCAACGTCTCTAGGACAAAACGTCCATGCAGAAATCAGTTGGTGAAGATGTTCAACAAGCAAATCCGCCACATTCCTAGTGGTTCACTTTGTTGAGTAAGAGATGGTTTTACTAGATATGGTAGCTTGTCATGACCGTATTTTGTAAATCAAGTGTTGCAATTTAAATTGTAAAAGTGATGATGTGTTTTCCATCTCTTATTAAAGCAACAATGATGTTTTTGGGCTTATGCTGATAGCTGGGGTATTGATTTCTATTATGATGTAAACTTGACCAAATAGTGTGTCTTTTAAACTCTTGGAAAGTATGGGGATGCTTGATTGGTCATGTAATTGAGCATGTAATTTTCAAAGATGTACTATAGGTTTGCAGAGATGGAGGTGTCGTCTCATTACTTATGGCTCCGAAGAATAAGGGTGAAGGAGAAGGAAGGGTGACCTGTCAGGATACTTTTGGTGTAGAAGATGTAATATAATAGTTACATATTATGTTCATGCTTTTGGAGGACCAAAATCTCCTTAGTGGGGAGGAATGATCCAATGGCTCCAGACATGCTTAGAATTCAATAGTGGCCTTGAAATAACTCAAAAATAAAAGTACTTAGATTTCTCCCAAAATAGGACTAGATGGTAGTGCTCGCCTCCCTAATTCCAACAGTGCAAACGACACTCAAATATGAGTTTGTATGATCAAGTTATGGCTGGTCAAAGTTATGGTCAAATTGGGCCAAGTGGCAGGCTTAATGAGGCAACAAATTGGTAGCAACCCGACAAGTAGAATCTGACCACCGGGCGGGTGAATTTGTCACCTACTTAAATGTCTAGTAACCCTGATTTCTGGGCAGATTAAAAATAATAAGATTGGTATAATAAGATAAAAAATTATATATTAAAATAAGGGTGACAGGCTGCCACTCACACCACCCCTACGCATTATATTGCATATATAATAAAAAAAAATCAAAATCGGGGTGGCAGGCGGCCACCCCCGCCACACTCCATGGCACATACAACTCAAATAAGCCATATGTATAATATATATGGTGTGGGCATGCACCAAAGGCAAACTCGCCTCTCTTGCCATGCCATGTGTCATAACCATCGAGGCCGGCGGGGCTTGAACCCTCTCGGCAAGTCTGGTCGGGCTGACTCCTGGGAGGCTCCCGAACCACTTCCATTTAAAATTAGCATGCAATGTAAAAATTATTAACACGCCATTCCATAAGGGGGGTCGATGTGGTTGGAACCCTTGACCTGTCCGCTCCAAATTTGGGCGCTTACCAACGGGCCATTGGCCTTATGTTGTTAACTCTGCCCAGTGAATATATATTTAAATCCTCATCATTCAGTCGACTGAGGGACTGGTGGTAGAGAGGATTGAAACCATGAGTTACAGTGACATCGAAACCATGAGCGATGGATCTATAAAGATCCCCAAAAAATTTCCTTAGAGGGCCAGAGATGTCAATGTCAGAATTTGACAAGTTGATAGTCATTTTTGCACATTTTCTGGTTAGGAGTCCAACCATGCAATCTGTTTCCCCCTCTGAGCAACAAAAATTAAGGCGTTCAACAATAAGTATTCTTTGGAGAATCTTATGGAATCTAAAAGATTCGCTTGGAAGCTGATTTTTGACAGAGGTAGAATTTTGCCAAGTTTATAGTCATTTTTCACAGAATTTCGTAGGGATCGCAATGGTGTGCTAAGAATCTTCATTTCAGCAGTGCATTTTTCAGCCATCTTCAGGAAAGAATCTTTGGGGGAATCTTCAAGATTCCCAAGGGTCCAAAATTTGACTTCATTAGAAAGGGGAAAAGTTTATAGTTGTTTGAAATGATTTCGTGCCACTAATTCAAAAATGGTGTCTATTTCAGTAGCTAAGCTTTGAATTTTTCGGTCATCCTTGAAAGTGGAGGTATATGATGTATTTGTGTCATGATTTCTTCTTATTTGTTGAGATGATGTTTTTTTTGTTGAGATCCCTGATTACCATTATGTTGAGGGATACTTATATGCCACATCATGTGATATTTTATTAGCTTGTCATGCTGAAGGAGGGTCCATGTGAGTGAGAGTTCGTATAGGACAACATCTCATGGAGAGACATGCCAGTCTTGTTGAGGGAATTTTCCCATATGAGGGAGAGTTCCTGAGTGTCTCATGTGTTGGATACCTATACCAATAGGTTTCATTTTTCATGATTGGATGTCAAAGGTCCAAATATGCTCTGCTTTGACAACTGCAAAGATCTCATATTTCCCTGAAAAGGCAATGTCTGTATCTGTTTTGATAGAAACTCAATTTTGATGGCTGGTCCAACAGTCTAATCTGGATCATGCCATGTTTTCAATTTCCTTGTTTTAGAATAGAGAATGATATCTGTCCAAACTGTTTAATCTTGGCAGATCAATAGATAGGTAGAGAAACAAAGGTTCCCAACTGCCTAATCGGGGACCTTGGAAGGAATAAGGGTTGCATTAGATAGGGAATGTGAGAAAAAGCCAATAAAAGAAAAGGCATTCAAAGGGTTTGCAAGTCCAAGTGCACCCTCCAAGAAGGAACAAAAAATGCTAGGAAAACTAGTTGGGTAGGTAGATGGGGTTGCAGAAATGGTGTCTCTTTCAAAATCAAAGTTGTTGAAACATTTGCAGGAAGAGCAGCACTCTGGAGCATGACTAACTCCCTTGTTTCTCATCTGTAAATTACTCATTACTAACACCCTTTCCCCAAGTTGCACAAAGCATAAGAAATTCAAATGTTTTACATTCTTATGGTTTTGGGAAGCCACATTTCTTGTGCAAAAATCTTTTCATTTTGAACTACTCCTAATTTCAAGGTATTTCCAGAGCAAACTTGCTTGATCTAGCCCTTACTCATATGATTCCCTCCATATTAACAACTAACGCTACTACCTAACTCCCTATACCCCTGTATCCCTAGTATTATAAACACCATGGTGTATAAACCCCACAATGCATAAATATCCCCTCCCTGGCACTATAGCCATAATATTCTATCCCTGGGGCTTGAATTGACACCTGGTCAAGGTCAAGAACCCATGACTCACCTTTTTCTCCACCTCAGACCAGTTTCCCTACCCAAAGTGCCACTGTGCCTTGAGAAAACCTTGAAAAAACATTGAAAAACCCATAAAATTACCCCAAGGGGCGGAAAACCTTACAAAAACACCCTTCCCCGCTTTATCCTAAGGTCGGGGGTCATTCACATCTTCATATTTCATAAATCTGTTTAAAAACCCCTTTTCCAAAGTTTCCGCCTTCGGAAACAATAACACCCGAAACTTTATAAAAAACCTTTGAAAAGCCTATATCTTAATGTTGGCGGGCAGCAATACTTTAAACGAGAAAAACCATTGAAAATTCACCAATAAGAATCTTTATCGCCCGGAGGGTCCCGCCGTCCACATCTGCAGAGGAAAATCATTGTTTATTGCCCGCCCGCTAGTCCGTATTCTCCGTGCAGGTTACTTGCCCGAGGACCGTCAGATCGCGCCAGGTCCAGATCCACGGCGGAGATTGATTTCGGGTGATCCCGACGTCTGCACGTTAACCGAAGTTGCTCTTACCATTCGCGCAAGTTGGGCGCCCGACGACCGTCCGATCGCCTGCCTCCAGATCCACGGCCATTATGCATATCGGAAGGCCTTACGTGTCTAACAGATACCTTCCGATATCTGTCAGACGCTTACGTCAGGCCAGCATCAGCACAGGGGCACGCGTCATCATATGATTGCATCGGAGCGATGCCTGACAGTCCGTTCGACGTACAGGACCCCTCCCGATATGCCGACACCTATCCAGTCCACGTGAGCGCCCCGGTGCCGCGCACGTCACTGCCAGTTCATCCCGCCTTGTTCCTGATTCGTCCACCCGGCGGCCACATCACCGCCCCCTTGGACCTACCGCTGACTGCCACGTCACCATGCTGACGTCATGATGACGTCACCCAAACCGGGCCCCCACGCTGACGTCATCCATAAAGCGCGCCAAAAAGGCCAAAAAACCATATTTTCGCCAATTTTTACCATTTTTCATAATTTTTCGAAATTTTCCTGTTTAAGTCCTCTGCATGGGATTTACGACGCCGAGCCACCAGCCAACCTGCAACTGTTTTCGAAGCACCTTGCGCGCAAAAGCCAACTACATCCTTCAGTCTAAACCAGCGTTTTCCAGGTATTTCGGCTTATCCTCTTGTCTTCTGGTTTTTCTTGAATTCTCTGTAAAACCCGCCATGAAAGCCTATAAAATGTGAAATTGACCGATATACCAACTGTGTTTTTCCCTATGCGACCAATTAAAATCAAAATACAGTGTCGGAGACCTCCAACTCACTGCAAAACCAGTTAAAAGAAACTACCCTATTCGCGCAATCGTGAACTCCTGAGTAAACTCCCGCAATTGACAAAGAAGGTCTCCCTGCTGTTAAAAACCCTTCCCAAGGGGCTAGCATTGTCATCCTCATTCTAAACTGGTCCTGTTGACCTTGCCTCCTATCAGAATTCACTGTTTCAAACGGTATTTCAGTTATTATTTGCAGAAAGCATGGAAACCCCTGAGATCCTCAATGTCACTCCTCTCAATGCTCCTCAAAGAGAGTTGGACTGGCAGGAGTTGGCAGATCTGGATTATCAGATCTCAGAAGACTCCAGACAAGGACTCACCCCTCATCTTCAACTATTAAATGAGTTCAGGGCCAAACATAGAGAAGGAACAGACATCCTGGGCATTTGGGAGTCTGCCCTGCCAATTTTTAAAATGCCTCTGGTCAGGCAATTCCCTGATTTAATTTATCTTTGTGCCAGCCAATATGAGCCATCACATAGGGCTGTAGTCGATTACAAAGGTGAGGTTGTGTTCTATACCACCCCTCAAGCTATCAGAGACATGGTGCAGTTCAAGTCCAACAAGACAATGGTTCCCCTATCCCTGCTGGATTTAATCAACCAAGGGAACAAGACACTAACAGAGGCAGAGATCCTGAGGTTCAACCAATTATTTGTGAGAAAAAGAGATACAGTGTTGCATCCTCCCATCTTTGATGGGTACCTTAATCAACTTGGGCTAGACCTAGCCCATATGGTGAGCTCAGTTTTAGGATATAAATCAACAGAATATATAGAAGAAACAGTGCTGGTTATGATGTTAAGGTTTGTCCCAGGGAGGGCCCCCATCTGCTATAACTATGCCACATATATCTCGGACAAAATCCATGAACAATTCCTGCACTTACCTAGAGAGAGGTTGTTCAGATACTCCTCATATATATATCATCTCATCCTATATCACCAATATGAAAAATTCTCCTTTGAAATCAAAAGGACTGATGCTGCAGGAAACCCGAGATCGGTTGTATATTGGAGCTCAATCTTCCATCACAGTGCCTATTCACCCTATACATACTGTGAGTTCATAGATGACTTCATCCATCCAGCCATGTCCCTGCTTCTAACAGAGCCTCCTCCAAGACTCACTGATGAGATGAAAAGGATATTACAACTATCCACTGCTTACAGCATAGGGGACTGGTATTTTTACCAGCATCACACTGTAATCAGGATGTATGGGTGTGAACTAAGACCATTCAGATTACCCAGGTTTGTGCCTATGAGGCTCTTTGC
>APFE031206257.1:0-20856 GCA_000404065.3 Pinus taeda
CAAAAACAAACAAACAAACAAACAAACAAACAAAAACAAACAAACAAACAAAACAAAACAAAACAAAACAAAAAAACAAAAAAAAACCTATAAGAAATCAATATTAATCTTGATTTTATAAATAATTTGTGATCTAATAATTTTTATTAGAAAAATATTAATTTTTAATTTTCTATTAAAACATAATATATAAATCCATATCCATATAAAATCAAATAATTCATTCAAAGCTGGATGTGAAATTTTAATATTACTATATGGACTTTCATATAATGAAATTAAACATAATTTTTTTTTTCTTCTAATTATCACTGTTTGTTTTCTATTTACGTAACTCGTGAGTAATTCTTGAAAAGCATAATCTCAGTTTATATACATATGGAGTTGCATGCGAGCAAAAAGTATGTGGTCATCCAGTCCACTGATTGTTTGTTTGAAAAAGACTCGCAGAACTTTTCAATTCGGCCTTTAAATAGCCATTGAGGCATTGAGAACATGCTCACAGGAGAAATCTAATCACTACTTGTCATGACAGTTGAAAAAACTTGGTTTGAAGTAATTCCTGGTGCTCGTGCGATTCGAACTCGCGATTCCCCTTGGCACGAAATTATTATCGTCATGTCTTCTCTTCCGTTTCTCAGTAGGCCTAAGAGCGGCTTATCGACCCCTTTTTTTTTTAACATGGTCGTCTACTCTTGTATTATAAAAAACTGCTGTGAGCAGGAGTTGTTACATAAGATGAAAGGAGAGAGAGAGAAAAAGTCCAAAATAGGCTCGCTGTCCTTGACTTCTGAGAGTTGAGCTTAATGAAAATACATTGGAATAGGTAACGGCTGTATTGCCTGACAAAGAGGCCAACCAGTAGACAAAATTTGCTTGACATTAAGACTGTTTAACCGGGTCTTCCGCCTGGGACTCTTTTTTGCTGACCTTGATAGATTCTTCTGCTTGCATGCTTTGCGCGATGGACTTTATGTAGATAATGGCCTCCTCCAGGTGTTGGCATCTTTCCTTTAGTTGTTCTTATTCTGCCTTCTGTTTCTCGAGATTCTTCCCCTTGGTGCTGTTGTCTGATAGCTGAAGGAGAAGCTGTCTCTGCGTTGGAGCTTTGCTGTCGGCCTCGCTTGATGAAGAAGGGCTGGTCCCGAAGATGAAGCAGCCAACGGATGGGGGGATAAGCGCTCGGGAGGCTTTTGCTGCTGAGGGCGATTCGATTCCTATCAATACCTACTTTGAGCCACGTCTGAGACAGATTGCACAGAGAAATGCTGGGAAGAGCTAAAGAGGTAGGATGGATATAAAGAGGAGAGGGAAGCCTGTCATGATGAGAGATCCGGATATTTTTATTGGGGAGGTCTGGGAGCGTTTCCTGAACGATATTCTTGTTGCAGTCGGTGAGGGGAAGGAGGGGACGTTTACCAGCATTTGGATGGAGAGTGGTGCGCGTGAAAAAGAGGTGCTTTGCGCTGATGTCTGGGGCGTAAGGTGAGGAGAGCATGGAGGAGGGAGCGTGATTGAGATCGAGGTGAGATTGGCTTACAGATTGACTGAGGGGAGGACGAGTTTTGAAGGCGTTGGGCCGAATGTCTGGATGACTGCTGAGTTTGCTAGGGGATTGCCTTGGCATAAATCTTGTCATTCTCACGCACTTATCCTTGCTGTTTGCTGACGGCCTTTGTTGCTAGTTGATCTGCATCTGCGTTGTTTTCTCTTAGGATGTGAAGGAAGGTTGGGTCTCCCAACTATCTAAGGTTGTCATGAATCCTAGTCTTGATGTTGTTGAGTCCTTCCTTTTTAAAATTTCTGCCTGAGACCATAGCGCCAATAATAATAGCTGAGTCCCCCAATATTATAGCATTCCTGATTCCCAATCTGGACAGAAGAGAAGTCCCTAGGAAAAGACTGTAAGCTTCTGCTGCATTGTTGAAGGCATTCCCCAGGCCCCATTCGTAACTAAGGATGCTTTTCCCATTTTGGTCTTTGATGATGCCCCCTGCACCGGCTTTTCCGGGGTTGTTTTTCGAAGCACCATCGAAGAGAAGAACAGGGCGCTTCTGATTTGAGATCCACTGCTGAACCTCTTCCTTTGAGCCTCTGAGCTTCCAATTTGGCCTTGCTTTGTTAATTGGAGCCAGAGAAAGCTGGGTTTGATTGTGGATGAGACTAAATTTGCTATACCAGTCTCTCTCGTCTTGGAGCCAGTTCGTTTGATCTGGAAAGGCTATGTAATTGGCACTGATGGATTCAGAGATGCTGGCTATTGTCTTTGCCAATATACTAGCCGTGTTTGGCTCTTTGTTGTTAAAGACAAAATTGTTTCTTGCTAGCTAGAGATGCCAGCAAATGGAGGCAGGGATGCATTTCCATACCCGGATGAGGTTGTGCTTGCCTTTCCTGGTGTAGGGGTAGCTGTTCATCCAGTTTTTCTGAAGATTGGGAATCTGATCAAAGCTTTCTCGAGATTCCATGGGGCTTATCAACTGTTTCCAGCAATGGTGTGCTAAGGGGCAGGCTAGGAAGATGTGTTGAATGGACTCCTCCTCTGCTCGACAGAAGCAGCAAATTGAAGGACCCTGTATTCCTTTTTTCCTTAAGTTCTTAGCTGTGAGGGTTTTTCCCTTGAGGAGTGTCCAGTTGAAGTATTTCACTTTGGGAATGCACTCAGTCTTCCAAGCCATTGCGTGCAGATTCCACTTTGCTGCTGGGGATAAGTTTTGGAGCGATTTATAACCTTCTTTCACTGTCAAATTCCCCCCACAGGGGTCCCAGATATATCTATCTTCGGTCCTCATATTTGTTGGAGCAGAGCCAGAAAGGGAAAGCTTGAGGTTGATCCATTGATCCTTAAGGAGAGGGGGTGTTTGAATATCCTTCCAATCTAGCCAACGGTTGTGGTTCCATAAGGATATGTCGAACAGAGATGTTATCTTTCGGGCTTCTATCCAATCCTGCAGGGGTCGAAGGTCTTGTAGAAGGTTTCTCGGTTTTGAACCCATGATGCGATCCAACCAGATCTTGGTGTCCTTTCCATTTCCTGGGAGTTTGGATACATTTTCTTTAAAGTGAGGCAGCACTTTTTTGATCAGTCTCCACATGGTGTACAAGGTCTATCGACAATTGCCTCAGTGAGGATGTTTGAATTCGGACCTCTGAGATATTTTCGTTTTATAGCCTCGGCCCACCATGATCCTTTGTTTGAGATAATTTTCCATATCAGTTTGAGCCCCAGGGCTTGATTTGAGAGATTTGGGAGTATAATGGAGAGACCCCCTTTTTCATAAGGGAGGGTTACCTGATCCCACTTTACGAGACTGAATTTCTTGGTCTCCTGCTTTCCTCCCTGCCAGAGAAAGCTTCTCATGATGAGTTCCAAATGTTTATGAACGCTGGCCGACGCCATGATGACAGCGTACTGATAGATTGGGAGAGCTGAGAGGACAGCCTTAATGAGAATTGTGCGACCTACTAAGTTGAGCCAAGAAGCTCCCCAGCCCTGAAGGAGGCCTCTCATCTTTTCAATATGTTTTGTCCAGACTTCAGACTTGACGGATTCCTTAGCCAAAGGCAGTCCTAAATAAGGGAAAGAGCTCCAATTTCTTTGAACCGGAATGTTTAAAATCAAGGATATTCTTTGTTGGATTTGGGGTGGAACATTCCAAGTATAAATTCTGCATTTCCTATTGTTCAGTGTACCCCCAGAGGCTGAGAGGAAAGCGTCCAAAATTCTTTTGAATCTCCTTGCCATTAAGCTGGAGGCTCCACCTATTAGAAGAGTGTCATCCGCGAAAAGCGAATGATTTACCTCTTTTATCCCTTTTTCTATACAGATTCCCGGTATCTCTTTGTTATTGCGGAGTTGATCAAGATGGGTGCTCAGGGTCTCAGCCATGATAATGTAGAGGAATGGAGAAATGGGACAGCCTTGTCTCAGCCCTCTAGAGCTTCTGAAATATTTGATGGGCCTGCCATTAATCAAAGGTGCAGTCTAGGGATTGGAGATGCACCCATTAATTATGCTGATGAAGTTGCTTGAGATCCCAAATTTCTTTAGAGCTGCTGTTAAGAAGGATTGGTCCACACGGTCGAAAGCGTTGGCCATATCCAGTTTGATTATCATTCCTCGTTCCCCTCTGTTGTTACTGTTGTAGATGGCTTCTTGTATGAGGATGACATTCTCTGTTATTTGCCTGCTTGGGACGAAACCCCCTTGATTTTCAGATATTAGAAGGGGGAGGACTTTTTTGAGTCTATTTGCAAGGATTTTTGTTATAATCTTATAGGAGACATTACATAAAGAAATGGGCCGAAACCTGTCAAACGAGAGGGGGTTTGCTTCCTTGGGGATCAGGGCAATATGTGAAGATTTGGTGTTCTCGCCCAGCTTGTGATTTCTGAAGACATTCTTTATCATTCGAATGAAATCTTTTTTGATAGTTTCCCAGTGCTGCCTATAGAAGGCCACTGTGAATCCATCCGGCCCCGGAGCCTTATCTTGCTGCATACTGAATGTTGCCGCGCGAATTTCCTCTTCAGTGATATCTTGGTCCAGCTCTTGGTTATGCTCCTCTGATAGTTTGCACTCTATTTTACTGAGAAAGTCTACGCTATCCGTTTGCTGTGGTGCTGCTGTAAGGAGGGCCTTAAAGTGATTGTGGGCAGCATCTTTGATTTCTTCTTGGTCCTTCACCTCTTTCCCATCGACCTCAATTTTGTCGATTTGATTCCTAGCTCTCCTAAGTTTGATGTTATTGTGGAAAAATGAAGTGTTCTTGTCACCGGCCTTCAACCATAGGCAGCGAGATTTTAGTATTTGTTCCTCCTCCTCTAATCGATTTTGTCTGAAAAGTTCTTTGTAGAGATTTTTTTCCTGCTCTAAATCTTCTTCTGAATAATGGGTGGACTCTTTGTCATTGTGCCACCGTTCCATCTTTGCGATCAGGTCTATTTTTTTTTTTTTCCTTTCAGCGTTCGCCGCTTCCTTTGCCCATTGCTTAATGACAACCCAGAGGTGTTTTAGTTTTGTTTCCCAGACAAAATGTGGCGATCCGATGACTTCCTTGTCCCATTGATTTTGAATGAGGGCACGAAAATCCTCTTGGAGGTCCCAGATTTTATTATATTTGAAGGGGAGAGGCCCCAGATTGCGCTCTTTGACCAGGTTGAGGATCACTGGCTTATGGTCCGATGCTGAGGCGTGGATTAAGTAGCTCTTAATGGACTGATGGTTTTCTGCTATTCCTTCCTGAATTAGAAACCTATCCAGTCTTTCCTTAATATTATGAGAGCTTGATCTTTTATGGTTCCAAGTATATTTGTTGTTTGACAAGGGAGTGTCTAGCAGATTGTATGACTGAATGATGGATTCTAGCTTATCCCGAGAAGTGTCTGCGTGAAAGTTTCCCCCAAATTTCTCTTGCGCGTTTCTTATGACATTCATGTCGCCTCCGATGATTATTCTGCTGTTATGGATGGTGAGGAGGTCTGCCTCTATTGTGTTCCAGCAGCTGATTTTGTCCCTGTAGTGATTTGGGGAATATATGTTGTAGATGTGGAAGACTTCCTGAGTGCCTTTGTTTTTCATATCTGTTCTGATCCACCAAGGGCAGAGGTATGAGTGAATAATTTCCCAATTATTCTTGTTCCAAATTGTTCCAATCCCACCTGAAGCACCATCTGAGCTTATTGAAAGGCCTGTGAAGTTTTTGAAGTGCTGTAGTTGCTGTTGGAAATCCTGTTCAGTGATTTTGGTCTCCTGGATAAGGAGAAGATCTGGGTGTTCCTGATTTAACAAATCCTTTATAGCTTTCCATTTTGAGGAAGAACCCATCCCCCTGCTATTCCAGGAGACCAGGATCATTATTTACCGTTTGTTGGGTGGGATCCAGACTTCTCCTTGGCCTTTTCTCCACTCCCTTTTAGCTTGCCTATATATGAGTCCATAGGTTGTTGTGTGCCCGTTGCCATTTCCTTTGCTGTTGTTTCATCTCTGAGTTCCTTATTTGACTTTCTACCCACTTTCCTTGGGGGATCGATGGGCTGACTAGTTTCTTTAGCTTTGTTTCTGGTGAGAATTCTTTCGATGGTGGGAGGGGGGGAAGGGGGGGGAACGAACGGGGAGAGGCTGCCCGGGGAGGACGGGGGAGAAGAAGGTTCTTCGGCCAAGGATTCGAAAGGGCTGGAGGAGGAGGGGAAAGCTGAGTTTGGAGGGGGGGCCGGGGGGGGAAGACTGGATTCCAGGGGAGGTTTAGAAGTATTTCCCTGAGTGGGAGAAGGCTTTTTCCTTTTGACATGTTCCCATGAACCCTCTGCATTTTCCTCAGTGTTCTCTATTTCATTGACTTTTAACTTAGTGCATCTATTTGCGAAATGGCCATACTCGTGACATACCTTGCATTTGAAGGGGAGCTGCTCGTAGTCCAGCTGCTGAATGTGCGTCCATTGGTCCACCTTTATCTTTATGGCTTCTGTCAGTCCTTTTCCTAGGTCTACTTCCACGCAGATCCTTGCGCATGCATGCATGTTCTCCCTTGGTTTAGATCTGTCGATGTATTTTCCGACTGCATTTCCTATTGCTTTGACTGATTCATCCCCCTAGCAGTGAAGCGGCAGATGAGGGAGGCGGACCCAGACTGGGACCGCATTTGGAATATCCATTTCCGGATCGAAGTCCGGAGTCCATCTATTCAGATAAAGGCCTCTTGTATCCATGAAATAAGGTCCATTGCGGAAGATGAGGTTCTTGTCTTCCTTCGATTCGAAGAGGAATGTGAAATATCCACGTCCGCAGAATCTGATGGCGATCTTTCCTTGGATCATTGAACTCCAGTTGCGCTCGACCCATTTTTGGACTGATCTTGGTGAGGGCCAGAGCCCGGTGAACTGGCCTACAAGGCCCCTTTCTGCCAGAGCTATTGCAGATTTCCTTGGCAGAGCAGGAGGAAGATTGACCTCCGGGATTTCGTCCAGTTTTTTAATAAACTTTGTTACTGAGGGACGAGGTCTTTCATCTGTAGTTTCAGAGAAAAGGGATGCAAAAATTTCTTCTTGATTCTCAGTGACTGGGGGAGGGGGGGCGGACCCTGCCATTGCAGGCCCGCTGGAAACAAAGGGAAAACAAAGCGGAGGGAGGGAGGGACCCCGAAGGCGGGAGTCCGGGGAGGAAGCGAAGCACAGGAGAAGGCGAGGGGCGCAGCCCTGCCAGGCAGGGCCTGAGGGCCGAAGGCAGGCGCGCGCGGGAGATTCAGATCGCCAGCCCTGAGATCCGCTCGATCATCATCCGGCTTATCGACCCCTTTAGTCGTAAAGGTAACGTGGTTTTCCTCTCATCTCTGTTATGTAATTTTATTGGGCTTGCTGGGATTTTATGTACAGGCTAAAGGATTTGGGTATGATAGGGTTTGTGGGATTTTATCGCGCTTTCTGGGATTTTATGTACAGGCCAAGGGATTTGGGTTTGATAGGGTTTGTGGGTTTGTCATGTTTTAGTGTAATAGTTATTTCTATATTTTAATTTTATTAGATTTAAGGGTTTGATGGGATTTGTGAGTTTGTTATGTTAGTATAAATTTCAATATTTTGTTCTATTTAAGGGTAAAAAGGAGATTAAATAAGGAGAATTGAGGATTTTTATTTTTCATTTTTAGTTAAATATTTTGGAATTTTTTGGAATTTTTTTAACTAATATTTTTGGGGTGTTTTTAAAATTGAGTTGGTTACTGGCTTGGTTTTTTTTTTTGTATTTTTTCTGGAAGGTTTTTTAAATTATGAGAATATATGGCTAGGAATATGAGAAATGGAATTTCTCTGTTAAAATTGGGATCATCAAAGGTTCTAGAAATTTGGCTCAATTATCTTATATGAATTTGGTGCCTAGATTAACTATAACTTTAACAGAGCAATGGAATGCACTGTATGACGAACTATGATTTACAGAGCAGATCGGATGTTCAACGGATGCAGCTGAGCGGAACTACAAGAAATGGTAACTCGGAACTGGTTATGATTAATATTGTTAACTGGATTCAGCATTGGAACTGAGCTGTTTTTTTGAGTTTTTTCTATTCTATATCATATTTCAACGAGAAAATGAAGAATGAATAGATGAAAAATTGTTTGGTTATTTATTTCGACTCTGAATCTGAATGTGGGCTTGCGTGATTTGATATTTCAGGGCTTTTAAGGCTTGGAGACAATGCTCGATAATGATGTACTGTGAAGGGAGTTGATTTGGATCTCTTAACAGCCAAAAGGACTGCTTCTTTGAAAGCGGTTAATCAATGGCTCGCCTTTTTGGCTCGCCTTTTAGGTGTCCAGATTTAGGATGTGGTTCTCACAAGACTTATAGGCTCTCTAAACCTGGATCAAGTTTTAGTATTTTAGTGATTGAACTCTTGCGGATAGAGTTTTTCTTTGGGATTTCTTTAGTCATACTTTCATCTTAGATATCAATGTTGTTAATGCTTCATGAATGAATATAAAAATATGAATGGTTTTTTTTCAGGATGTTATCTAATCAATTTTGAATTTGAACTCCACCCATCACATTATATGCATATTATATCTAAGGTGTTTAATTTTATTTTGTTAATATTATATGTGCACATGCACATACATAACAACTGTAAATCTTTGTTCTCTGGGTGAAATTAATTGAAATGGTTATGGTTATGTTGGAAAGTTCTCGCAAAAATAGTCACCAAGCAATTGTGGAAAGATCGGTTTGACCGGCTTCTTATGTTACAATTCTAGCCCTACTCATTTTTACTTTAATTTCTTGTGCCACCATATGATTTTATTGCTTTAATGTTTTGTGCCACCCTATGATCTTTTTAGGAAATTATCCCTAGCCTTCCACTATGGTTATTCTACAAAAGTACTATTCTATATCCATTGAATTAAGAAATTTAACTTTGATGATGTGCCATTAATTACTTTAATGTCTTGTGCCACCCTATGATCTCTTTAGGCAATTATCCATAGCCTTCCATGATGGTTTTTCTACAAAAGTACACTATTCTATATCCATTGAATTAAGAAATTTAACTTTGAGGATGTGCCATTAATGTCTTGTGCCATCCTTGACCTTTTAAAGAAACACTCCCCAACCAACCACGATAGCTTTTACTAAGAACTATTCTATATCCATTGAATTAAGAAATTTAACTCTCTTAGGATGGGATAATCTATATATTACATTAAAAATCAATTTTTCTATTTTTTTTCAAAACAAAACCGAGGAACATTTATATTAATAGAAAAAAAATAGCTCGGAGTTCTAGATAAGTCTAGGAATGGACAAACATATCCAAGTGAAATTTCCCCCACCTTGATGACAATATCGATGAGTAAAGCAAAACATTTATCACTATGGAGTGGATGAAAAGATAGATCCATGTAAACAATTTGAATCAAGGTGTAGTGACAATTCTTTGAAGAGAGACCAACCCATATTGAAAAAGGTTAGTTGGGAATTGTACCAAGGTGGGTGGCATTATCACCATGAGCCTCAACCACTTGGGCTACGCCTAACCAGCATAAAGTATTTATGTTGTACTTAAATAAGTTTTGTATAAATTTACTACACAAAGTAAATCTAACAAATTTTAGTCTCTCCCTATTAATGGCTAATGGATCTATAAGAAAAATGAGAGGATATATTTTATACTTTGTAATAGTTTTAACAATTGAGGAACCATCAATATCATTGTGCAATCTTTATCGAGGGTTGGTGTGTAGCAATATGTAGAGATGTTCTCTCTCTTTTCATTACAATGACATATTGATATTCTAACTGTCCATTTAACACTAATTTAAATCATCCCTATCTTATTTTACAGGATTTTAGTCCAAACTTACTGCCAAGTTGACATTGAAATAGTCTAAAATCAAAACATTTAATATTTTAACCATTTTAAGCAATTTGAAGAGGGAGATATTTGATGTGATTAGGGGTTTAACCCTAATTGTTATCTACCACCAATGGCTTTCGCAAACTTCATCCTAAAAAATCCTCTCTCCCTAGCAAGGAAGAATTACTTCTCATTGGGACCTTGTGTGCCTTCCTTAGCTATAAGTGTCACATCCTTCAAGGATGTACTGTTGCGAGGGAACCTTGGAGGGCCCTTACCTCAATACCCTCAAATCATAATTGTAAATTAAACTCATAGATAAAGACACAATACAACAATTTGCATTCTATAAGGGAAATGGGTTAATATTGGGTCCAATTGCCTTTAACCAAAGCTAGCAGATGTTAATCAATGGATTGCATGCCCTAAGAAACTAAATTAAAAGAAATAAGCTTATATTTATCCTTGTTCCAAGGCTTTGTTAAAAGTGGGAATTTGACCTAACAAAGGATAGATAATAGATTATTAACTTAGGGTTGTTTTTTTAGGATAAATTTTGATTTTGCATGAAGACTGAGTCTCCAACATTTGAACTAGGGTTGAATTGAGAAATTCCTTAGGCTGATCATATGACTACATGCAACAAATGTACACACAAGACTAGTCTACAATTGATGTTACACTGCCTTGGAATCTCCACCTCAAATGGGTAACTTGAATTCTCTAAATTTATTAGCTATGTTTGGCTAATTGATCAATTAATTGGATGATTAATGAGTTTTACTGAATTCCTACTACACAACTTGACCCTCCACTAGTTCTTCCAACAATTGGAACTAGTTTAATTGAAAACAACCTGAGATAACTGATCTTGATTGCTACAAATTAGCAACCACACATGCAGAACTGAACTCTAACTCATCCAACTTGAATTTACTAAGTAAACTGGGTGACACAAGTGATGTCTCACAAGTTAACATCATCCAAGTTTTTTACTGATGTCGAAATTTAGATTTTCTTAGTTTAATGAAGGAAAAATCAAATTGATAATTTCTTGCTAAAATTTTCAATAGATATCAGTGGCCATCCACCTACTCCACTGACTCAAAGGAAAATTCTCTATCTTAGGAGGTTTTTTACATTTTTTTCGGTTGCTAAACTTCTAGGGCCATTTTGAGGCCCTAAATGATATTTTTTTACATGGCAGAGACCTATGCTTTGTTAGTGGAAAGGTGTAATTCTTGGCTAGACCTTTCAAACATGCCACCTAGCCTGCCAAACAAATATTGTATGCAAAATTTATGACCCTGGGAAGTTGATTTACTAACTAAACCTACTGGGGCCCATAATCCCTTTGGCTTTTCATCTCTTAGGGTTAGGTTTTTCAATATTTGTGTTTTCCTCATTGCTTGTGATGTTAGAATGGTCCTTTCGACCTTATTGTAACTCACTTTCGTGAAGGCATGTAGTTGTCACATATCTACTTAGAGATAAGCTACCACCATTCAAGCTAGTTTGTTTCATTATGAATTTCTACATTTTCAACACCTTCCATTTATTAATAGAAGACAAGTTTCACTATATATTTATGCTTTGGTTATAAATTTGTATTTCATTTTGTTCCCTTCAAAAATCTAGATCATAAGTATTTGGAAATATGGATGAATTGAATCAAGTTCCAACTACTAGGGCCATATCCAAATGTAAAACACTTGATGGCAATGTATCTAACATTTGGCATCCAAAGAGTTTCAACTAATATTCTCGTAAGCTTGATTCTAGATCCAGATATAATAATCACCTAACACATCATTGTTAGATTAGTTGACACATTAGCACAATTTTTTAAATAAATGTTGCATGCAACTAATGATATTAAGTGTTCCACATGAATCCAAATACATTATGTTTGGTTTCAATCCAACTTGATTGAACTTGTTTGAAAAGAATCTAGATCTGGAAGTACAACACTAACATTCGGTATTCAAATGACTCAAATTAATAATATTTTCCTTTGATTTGGATTGAGATTACCCATATTAAAATATTTGGAATCTGAGACAATTAATCTAATCAATTTATGAATCACGTTATGATACTCTGTAAAATCATTTTCATAAAATTTTGACATTTTACAAATAATAATCTTTAAATCAAATTTAAGCAAATTGATATCATCAAAACAAATTATGAAAAAATTATAAAAAATGAAAGATGAATCAAATTGTAAATATGTACAAATTTATTAAAATTTAAATTAAATGATCATAAATTATTAAAATTCACAAAAGAAAGAATTAGAAGGATCCCATTATTTTATGAATAATTCATATAATGATGGGGGCTTGTTGTACAAGCTACGACATATGGCCAAGGGTTATGAAAGAGAAGCCAAGGGATTGAAAATCCTATTGTAGTTGGAAATGGGCCCAAGCATGAAAGCTTGGATAGTGGAATAAAGAGTTTGAATAAGTCAAAGAGTACCAAAATAACCTTTTTTAAGGAAAGAGGGATTGAAAAAAGAAGCAAATTCGATGGAAGAAAAGGAAACTAAAAATGGAATCGTAAACAAGCCATTCCAAATTGCATATAGAATTTTAGACGAGGGAAACCAAGAGATTTTTCACCATCCAAAACTACACCAACCCTTGGGGGACCAAACAAACAAATTGGAATGCATAAGGAGAGACTAAAGAAGTATCTTGAGGCATCTATAGTTTATTTCTATTTCAAGAAGATATGCCACAACTATTATGTTTGTTGGCACTTTATTCCATGTTCTTTCAACGGGAAGAATGACAATAAAATTTATGCAAAATAACCACAATTTTATAGGAACATTGATGATAAGAGAATGTCAAGTAGCCTTTATAGTAGCAAGAATTTTTCCTAGCACTACAAGTTCAATGGATATTGTAAAGCCAAGTGTTGGAGGTTTCATTTAGAACTTCATCTCAGGAATTACAGAAACAAAAAAATGTTTTGAGAGAAAAGTGTGAAGGGAAGGAAGAAGGAGAAACCCAAGCCCCTATAACCCGTAAAACATACTAATTTTGACCCCTAACATCTACTATCTAATATATCTTCTAACTATGAGAACTATATCCCAAAAAGCATAATGCTATCATCCTTAACACTTGAAATGTAATCATTATCACTAATAAACTCTAAACCATAACAAATATACTTGTTAACTAGTAACATTTATGATCCATAAGCTAATACCATATACAAACATATTCTCTAACTCCTATATGCCCTAACCCATAACCTTTAGGACACGCCCAAAGCCTTTTCATTTTTAAACCTTAAACCAAATAACCCCTATCCCTAAATGCATATATCCTTTGGACTTAGCATTGATAACAAAAATTCCTAAATTAATATATCCACTATAGCTGATAACTACTATATTAACTTATAATCCTTAACACTCTGAAAACTCCTGATCCTTATAAATCCTCACCTTATAAACCCTTAAAAAAAACCCCCAACCCTTAATAACTATCCCTAATAAATGCTAACACATAATTCAAAAACCTAGTTTCTAACCCAAATAATCCTTAATTCCTCTATCCCATAGCCCCAAACATATATAAATCCTAATAAACTCCATTGTATGACCTTATGAACCTTAATAACTAACCCACAATCCTTAATCCCCATACTCACTAAGTTTGAACGTTGGCCGCATTTAATGCTCACCATGCGATGTCAGTGGATGACATTTGTGATGGGCGTGTTGGAAGATGTTCCATGACATTTCAAAAGAGTTTCGACAAATATTCCATAGATGGGAATGAGGAATTATGACAATGAGACTGCATGATGAGTGTTGATGTAAACATTGACCATCTCAAGGATTATGCAGGGATGTCACACATCCTTAAATCGTAAAACCCTCACATACCATCAAGGCATGTGCCTAGCCCAACCATGTTAAATTTCAATGCATACAAGAATAGTTTGAAGAAATTTCAACATTGGCCCCATTCACTGCTGACCGTGTGACTTTGGTAGATGACATTGGTTATGGGCGTGTTGGAAGATTTTCCATATTGACATTTCAAGATAGTTTCGAAAATATTCCATAAATGCGAATGAAGAATGATGAAAATGAGATTGCATGATGAATGTTGATGCAAATGTGGACAATCTCAAATATTATGCAAGGACATTACACATCCTTGAGTCTTGAAGCCCTCACCTACTATCAAGGCATGTTTCTACTCTAACCGTCAAATTTTGATGCATACAGGAATAGTTTGAAGAAAGTTCAATGTTGGTCCCATTCATTGCTCACTATGTGGCATCAATGGATGACATTGGTGATGGGCGTGTTGGAAGATGTTCCTTGACATTTTAAGAGATTTTTGATAAACATTCCATATATGGGAATGATGAATGATGATAATGCGACTGCATGATGAACATTGATGAAAACATGGACAATCTCAAAGATTATGTGGGGACATCAAGCACACTTGAGTCTTCAAACCATTGCATAATGGCAAGGCATGTGTATAGTTTACCAATGTTAAATATCTATGCATACAAGACATTTCTACGCATTCACTGCTCATCGTGCGACATCATTGGATGACATTGGTAATGGGCATGGTGGAAGACATTTCATTAAATTTCAAGAGTTTCGATAAAGGCCTAAATCCCCTAACCCCTATTCCTGCATTGACCTTTAAATCCATAAGCCCTAATTCCTAAAGTACCCTTAATCCCTAAACCCTACTTAATCACTAATCTCTTAACGCAAAATCCCTAAAGCGCCTAACCCCTAAGACATCGACCCTTAAACACTTAATCCCTAATCCCTTATTCCATAAAACCTTATGCCCTAGGCATGACTTAAACATTAATCCCTTAACCAATCATCCTGAAGCCATTAAGCTACCTAACCTGTAAGCATCAAATCTCTTAGCTCTTGACCCTTAATCCATTAAACCCTAACCCATAATCCCTTAACCCTTAATCCCTCAAGCCCAAATCCATAAATCCAATAATCCTTAAATCCCCTATCCACTTAAACCCCAAAACCTTAATTATTCAACTATTTAGGCACATATGACGCTAAAAAGGGAGCTAACCAAGGCAATAATATAGGTCTAAAAAAAGGAGCTAAATCGTGTGCTATTTCAGGGGAAATTTATGGCACTATTATGGCCTAAATGTTTTGGTCGGCACAAACAACACTAAAAATAGTGCCATCCCGATAAATAGTGCCGATGTTTTCAAAAATTTGGAGAAAAATACACTATAACAATCCATGGAAGCAAAAAAGGGAGCTAATCACAAGGATTTTTTGTAGTTTAAAAAGCTATGAATCTTGAAAACTAAAGAAACATAAGAGGGATTATGCCATTCATGAGTTATAACTTGCAACTATAATTCATGTTCTTAAGATATGGAGGCATACCTGATGGGGAGTGGATTTATATTAATGACTAATCATAATGGGCTGAGATATTTGGTTTATTAGCCTCATTTGAATTTTTGATGAGAAATATGGCTATCTTTCTTAACGGGCATGACTTTGAGATAAAGCACTTAAGGGTAAAGAGAATAATGTAGCTTAGTAGGAGGATGCAAATGATTCACTTAGCAAAAAATGGAAGATATGAATCTGATTTGAAATCTAGGGTAAATGAAGCCTTAAGCACTAATGAACAATTTGTGCATATTAAATAATTTTTGCAGCTGTAACCTATGAAATGTGAAAAACATCAAATAACAAATGATGGGATGTTTATTTATAATAATTAGCTATACATACCCAACTACATAAATTTAAAGAGACTTCTCTTTGATGATTTACAAAAAAATCCTTATTTGAGACATTAAAATATCAAAAGATGATCATGGCAATAAAGAAGTAGTATCGTTGGTCAAGGATGAAAAAGGAAATTGTGGAATATACTACTAGATACATAGAGTGTTAACAGGTCAAGGGGGAATACTAATGCCCTACGAGATTTTTATAGCTCTTACCAATCTTAGAGTGGAAATGGGAGATCGTAGCACTAGATTTAATCATTGGGTTGCCAAAGACAAAGAAGAAACATGATGCAATTATGGTAGTGGTTAGTAATCTAAGCAAGGTTTTTAGTTTCATTTCGTTAAATTCAACCCATAAGACAATTGACATTGTGGATAATTTTGTGAAGGTAATTTTCAACTAGATGGTATGCCAAAGGCAATCATCTCTATAAGGATATGAAATTTATGTCAAGTTTTTGGAACGCATTATTTTAAAGGTTTGGAACTTGGCCAAATTTTACAAAGTTATGTTTAGAAAAAAATAATGAATCAAATATTTGAAGACATGCTTCGTAGGTACATGATAGGAAAACTAGTGAAATGGGAATACCAACGAAATTTGTTAGAGGTTTCCTACAACAATGGCTACCAAGAATCACCAAAGATGAGCCCGTTATATTTACTTTACAAAAAAACATGTAACACCTAGGTGAAATAGATTAATCTAGAAAAAAGGGTTGTGATTGGATAAAAAAGGCTAAAGCAAATGGAACAAGAGGTCTTAACAATGAAGTAAAATTTGAAATCATCTCAATATATAGATACAAGAGTTATGTTGACCTAAACCAAACAAATAGAGAATTTAAAGTGTGGGACCACTTGTATCTCAAGGAAAAGCTACATAAAAGTTCCATAATGCTGGTAACTTGTGCCAAGCTTGAACCCATATACCACAAGCCTTTTAAAATTATTGAATGGATGGAACCTATAACATAAAGGCTTTCTTTACCACTAAATGTTAAAACACATGATGTTTTACATATTTCATTTCTTGAAAAGCACGTGCATGATCCTAGCCACATAATTGATTTGGTTATGATTCATGGGGAACTAGGGGGAGAGTTCTAGCTAGAGCCCCTATGTATACTTGATAGGAAGGAAATATTTCTTCGTAACTAAGCCTTCGACAGTTAAAGGTGTAATGGGAGTACTTTTGTTCAAATGAAGAAACATGGGAATCAAAGGATACCATGAAAGAGGCATACCCATTTTTTTCACTTCTTAAGACTACTTAACACCGAGGAGATTGTTATTTGGAGGGTGAGGGGGTGTTATATCCTCATTTTGATGCCCTAACAATTGTTGATTTTCTTAGTGCAATTAGGGTTAGCATAATATTTCTGAAATGGTGATAATTACCTTTGATTTAGATCTTCTTTACCTTTTATTCCAATATATCATTTAGTAATTATGCTCCATAACTTCAACCATAAATATAAAAATAGAACAATAGAGACCACAATGCATAAGAGAAGATAAGATTTACCTTGGGAAAACCCACCAAGGGGAAAAACCCAACAACTGTTTCAATAAAGAAATTCATTTGTTCAAGAAGAGACACACCTAGACCTATGTGAAAACCTTGTCTTCCCCTCCAAGTCAGGCCTCCCAATTTGATCCAACAATTTTCTTTACTGATATGTCAAAAAATTTGGCCTTTTGCATCAACTTCAGAAACTCATCTTTCTGTGGCTTCTTCATAAACTTGAATTTCTGTTGCTTCTGTGGCTTCTTTAGAAACTTTTTTTTCTGCATCTTTTGTGGCTTCTTCAGAAACTCGGCTTTCTGCGATTTCTGCGACTTTTTCAAGATCTCGACTTTTTGCGACATAAACTGCCTAGAAAATTTGTGAATAAGAAAAATAGAGAAACTATCCACATGTGCAAGCGCACGAGAGAGAGAGAGAGAGAGAGAGAGAGAGAGAGAGAGAGAGAGAGAGAGAGAGAGAGATTAATTTCATCCTTCTTTTCATCCTCCTTGTCCTTCACTTGCATGCTCAACATCTATCTTGTGTGAGAGAATACGAATGCCCAAGTGGAGGAGGTAAAATAACCTTTATATAGTGATATTACTATGCCAAATTGGTGTCTCTTGTCTAGGGCCGACTTGACTTGGAGGGAAGTTGACTTGTCACTTTTGGAGCCAAAATTTACATTTCAAAAATTCAAATTTTCATCTTTAAAAAGTCACAAGGGGACTTTGACTCAAAACAAATAAGTTCCTTTGGATGAAGCATTTATAAATATGCTTTACAATGATAACTGTAATTACAAGAAGTGACTAAATGTACATTATGAACATTGACCATAGTTACAAATTCAACAATAATTTCTAAGAAAATTATTCTGAGTGTTGTTTTATTTTGATATGAACATTTTATTAAAATGTTAAGTTGAAATGGATAAATCAGAAACATTGTAAATGAAATATATTTTACTTTGATTGATGAAAGATTTCAAATAACTCACTGGGGCTTGAGCACATACATGAACCATCATACCACAATTGGGGAATAATAAGGGGGATATGGGATTTGACCTTGTAAATAATCCTAATCTACCCTTGTCAAAACCTTTGTTGCTAATTTTTTTAATTTGAAATGTTTTCCCTCTTTCTAATATCCTTAATTTTGAATTTTAATTGGTGGAAATATCTCTTCCCAAAAACTATTGAGCCTTGGGTGGTAGCTAAGGAAGTCCTTTCAGTAATAAATGAGAGTTATGGGCTCAATACAATAGATTGGAAAATCATGATTGATTGTGGGTTGTAATGGAAAATGAAATTTATGATTTTGTTTGTGCACATAAATGGCTAAGGGAGTTTGTTCATTCATGCAAGTGGAGGATCAAGGAAAATTTTAAGGATGGAAATTTTTCTTGAAGTTTAGAAACAATGGCGAATATCATTAATCCCTAATATGCAAACTATAAAATGTTTATTGATATATTTGTAAAATTATTCAAATTTATAATGATTTTATATATAGTCTCTATATACTGTTGGCGATTTTAAAGGTAAAATAATTTTATATTCTAACATTTGGGCGAATCACCTTTTATAAAAATTGGAAATTGGCGAACCTTTTTGTGGAAAAATCATGGAAAATTAGCCCACTGGGTGAACATTAGCCCCTAAAATTTTCCATGTGGAGGATGATAGCATAAGAGTGTATGTGATCTAAGTTATTGGTGGAGGTACTCGGATGCGGGTGTCAACAACGCCATTTAATTGACAAGAAGAATCATCGGCGGGTTGGGAAGTCATTTGGCTTTGCGCTTCGTCATGAGAGCCCACAGGAACTGGAATAAAAACACCTTGCAGGTGACATTTATTGTCTCTGAAAGATGTGAAGAGCTCATCTCCTTCATCACCATGGCCCTTGCAAACCGCTTTGTTTCTCGTCCCCTTCTCCATAGCGTTTTTTCTCCACATGCGGACGAACCGTGTTTCAGAACTGCTACAGACAGTCACTACCTAATACTCCCTTGTCAGGATTTTGGTAATGGTTTTCATTTTTCGCATTCCTGTCATTGTCTTCTTGCTTGTGGTTTGCCCACCCCTGCTCTCGTTCAACGTCGCCTTCCTTCCAATTCTTCCGTTGTCAATTCGGCCATGGCTCGCCTCAAGCACCGCATGTGTAGTAGACGTGGAGGTTCACATGGTGGTTTTAGCCACTCGCAAGCTTCTACCAGCTCCACCTCTGACTCCCCAGACTCAACTACTGAATTTCCCAACTCGCTCACTAATCCCACTCATAGCTACCCGAATAACAAAAGTGGAAGAGGTTGGAGGAACAATTCTATCCACACTATGGATCTCCCACTCCCTCCTCTATCTGACCCTCACAACACTCAAATTAGCTTCTGCAGTTCCCTATACAGGCCTATAATAACTACTACCATCACAATTTCTTTCAAGGAAGAGTCTGGGATGCAAGATACTCTGTCCAGTCGTGGAAACAAGCAGAATAAGGCAGAGTCAGGTAGTCAGGGGATCAGCATCAAGCATCAAGGAGGTAGCAGTAAGGCTTTGCATGGAAAAGACCAAGATGAAGACACTAGTAAGTGATAGATAGATGCTACAGCAAGGTGGATGGTCCAACTGTTCAAGGTCGAGGCGCGTCTGAAGAGGAGGACGATTGGTATCAGTTTTCCTGTCGGATTGAGCAAGAGCCAGCTCCGGAGGAACTACCAGCCTAACATGTGGCAACATGCAAAAGTTCCTGGCTCTCAGGTGGATTCGTCTTACTGTTTTGTGGTTTCTTGGTCACGCGCAAAGGTACTGGCTTCCAGGTGGTTTTGTTTCTATGATTTGTGGTTTTGTGGTTTGGAAGTGTTCTGTCTCCACGCCAAATGTCCGGAATTCTCTAGTTAACTCTCAACCAAATGGAAATGTCATTCTGTTACTTGATTATGTCCCTGTCTTTTTGGTTCAGGAATGCATTCCTCTTTTTGTTTCTTTTTGGAAAACCAAGGTCTAGATGTTCAATGGCTGGTTTCCCCCATAACAGGGGTAGTCTTTAATGTTTCTTGGATTGGTTTCCCCTCTGTTGGGGTAGTCCATTACCAACAGTTGCATTTTGTGATGATGGCGGATGCTTAACCTCTCTGAGATCAGGTTTCTCTGTAACTTTTTGTATCATATTAATAGATCAATACTACTTAGAAAAAAAAAAAAATATTGGTGGAGGTTATCTAGTAAGGGAAATATTTATTTTGATTCATGAATTCATGTGGGAATCGCTCTATAACTTTTAGAGTGTGGCACTGCTAGTTGGGGCCTTGTTGGTTACACATGAAAGCATTGAAAGGAGGAGCTAGTTAATGGAATAAAGAGCATGTTCTTGTGCTATGTAGAGACAACAAAAAGGCACTTGGAACTTGTGGAGGTTTTGGGATCTCAGCAAGGAGAGACCATATGAATTTCAACCATTGAGAATCTATTATTTTCCCATATTAACTTTGACATTTTCCCTTATTCACCTTGACGGTATTATGGTTTGGGTAAGGGATGGTCAAGTTGTAACAACCCCTAGTTTATTTTCTATGTAAATTAAATAATACCAAGGTCATTGGACACATATTCCAAGCTGAATGTTGTCCAAAAACATAGTGATGGCTATCACTTGTGATTAACTTATGGCTATGGAAATTGACAAAGGAAAAGTGGAAATAAT
>APFE031206260.1:0-16574 GCA_000404065.3 Pinus taeda
ATGGCATATTAGTTTTCGGAATGAGGGCTAAGAAAGTTGAGTTGAAAGGGGCAAGAATTTTGCCATTTAATCTTGAGTATTCCACCACCTTAAGTAAGTCAATCCTTATGAAATCAAAATAGTTGATGTATAATTCGACGGGCAAGCCATTTAGGCTCGTGATTTTGCCCTTTTGGAAGATTTTTAACACATTCTCAAGCACCTTTTTTGTTACTTCTGCCATTAAATTCTTGTTACCATGTATGGATGTTGCTTCATCTTGGGATTAGCCATGATCTCATGGTGGATGTTGCTTCATCTTGGGATTAGCCATGATCTCATGGTGCAGCAAGAAGAAATAGTTAGTGGCACTTAGTTTAGAAAAGACAGAGTACATGGTAGCGCGTATGGTGAGCTGCAAGGTAGTGTGGGTTCACAAGATGCTTGCAGGACTATTTGATTTGGAGATGGGGCCAACGATGATACACTATGATAATTATTGCATTAAGCTCTCTGAGAATCTTGTGTTTCATGATAAGGAGAGATGAAGCATCAAGATGTTTGGGAGGAGATATGTGTTGATGTCTAGATCCCGAAGTAGGGAGGGTGGCATTGGTCATTGAGCTCCAACCTTGGATACACACCTAGATCCCTGGGTCAGTGTTATAGCTTTAAACAATGATGGTACCTAGAATGGCTAAAGCTTGAGTACACCTTAGTCCCACTTGATTAGAGTTCCCTGGTCAAGGATCTAATCTGTAGCACTGCATGTGCTGTGAACTCTTCATGGAGTGTATCACTTTGAAATATTCCATGAACCTCTATATATATGTGATTATGGATACCTCCCTAGTTAAGACGGAGTGTTGAAGAATGTAACTAGTGTTGGTCTTTATAATTGTAACTAGTTGGGTTGCTGGAAGGACCGAAGTTGCAGTACTGTAGCTGGGCCGAAAATCTGAAGTAGCCGGGGTTCGAAATTCTGGATTGTTGTTGGGCTGAAGCTGCTGGACAAGAAGAGACCACTAGAGTTTGTAGAGCCATCCTGGAAGACTGACTTAGTGGAGGAGGAAGGTCTTTTGGGTATAATGTCTTGGTCTATCTCAATTTGATTTACTTGTGGAAGAGTTTGACTGGGTTTTCCCCTATTGAGGGGTTTTAGCCCTGGATGAGTGCTGACATCTGATGTTGTTGATCTTCATGTTTTGATTTGATGATTGCTTCATGAAAAAAAGATAAAAGAAGATCATAAAAGATAATAAGAATACAAAAATATCACAAGTAATTATCAACATAAGAAAATATTTTTGTGTTTCTGATTTTCTAACAATTTAAAAATTTAATTTCGTGTTTTCATTTGAGAGGTAATGGAAATAAATTTTTCTCAAAATTCTCTTATTTGAGGGTGAAATCAATTAGGAAATCAGAGATGCAAAAGTCTTGTTCTATTCATAAAAACAAGTAGTTCATAGGAAGCATGCTTCCAGAAATTGGTAGGCATAGCTTTTCGCCAAAATCAGGGTATAAATTTGATGTGTACTCCCAATTGTTAAGTAAATATTTTATGACAGGTTTCTTTTTAAAGTTGCTCTTTCCATTATGTTTTATAACTTTCTTGGTTGATCGATTAAATATTATGTATTATATATGATTTTATCAGTGCTGCAGATGTTGTGATTTTATTGCGAAAAAATTGGGAAATATTTGACTTTTGGCCTAAAATTTGCGATTTTTTCCAAGGCAAAAACACGCGATTGTTTAGTAAACCACACGAAAAAAGTGCGAGTCTGTGGAAAAAATTGTTGAGGTATGGATAACTGGTGATTTAAGTGAAATTGACTTTTTTTGAACTTTTCTTATTTTTGTTTTGTTTTGTTTTTTGTTTTTGCTTTTTCTATGTTTTCTGATATTATTGATATTTTGTCAATTTTTATGATTTTTTTCTTTTCTCATGAACGCGAACAAATTTTTTTGGTAATATAAAGCTAATATGTCCATAACATAAATGCATTTAATATAACATCATCAAACTGCAAAAGTTTATATAAAATATTTGTGTCCTACATCATATGGAATATAAACACCACTAAAAAGATAAACAAAATAATACACTTTAAAAATTAAGGGACCAAAAATAAAATAATAAAATAACTCATATAAGAGAATAGGCCTCATAAAATTTTATGGATATATGTGCTTCTACTCGACCCTCTTTCCTAAAGCTATGTGGGTAGTTTTAGGACATGTTTGTCTTTAAAGCTGCTAGGCATTTTCAACCTTAAGGTGATCTAGCATTTGTTGCTCGTGCTCTTTCCATGTGGTTTCACCTCAAGGCTCCCTCCTTTATTGTAACACCTTTAAGGGACCTTCAACATTGATATAAAGAATGCTGAAATTTCTGAGTCTAACACGTTCGAAATTCTTCCTGCATTATTTGGTTTATTTCACCTACTTGTTTATTTCTTAACAAGTTATCTAACCATATAAATACTAAAAATAAACACAAATGCAGTCTCAACCATCTAGAGATCATCAACTGAAAATAATAGACAAACACAGAAGGGACACCGTTATTTTTGGACAATCATCCCCGAAAAAAACCAAACTTGGGAAAACTAGTGCAACAGTTTTGAGGCTTTTATTATTAAGAAACTTTCTTGAGTACAACTAGGGTGCCAAACTGGATCACCCAACAGAGAAATCTGTCAGTAATACCTCTCTTCGAAAGTAGAGATTCAACAAGTCTGCTCCACGAAAATCTCTTTGACACTTCTCTTAAGCTCCGTGTCAGCCCTTTTGGCCTCTACGTCACTCAGAAACCCCTGTGTCAGCCTTTTGCTGCTCTGCGATGACTCTCTATCCTTCTGCATCACCCATGTAGGTCTTGCTAGCCTCCGCGCAGTCACTCTGGCCCTTTGCATGGCTCTTGCTAGCTCTGCATAGCCTCTTCTACCTCTACGCTGGTCCTTCAGCACTATCTCTGCCTCTCTGCTATGCATTCATTGCCCCTCGCTGCAACTCTGATCACTTGTTCGAATTTTCTTAGCAAACCCGACTCTAGAAAATCGAACTGACTGATCAATCTTAGTGTATCTCCAACTGACCCGCAAGCCGCCTCTTATACCTTTTTTATTGAATCTTCAATGACCGAGATTAAATCTCTAATCAATGGCTAAGATTAGATTTGGCTTGATCCATGTCTTTTAGAACATTCTCACCCAGTTTTATATTAATACCCATTAATATTTTTATTTTCCTAAGTTTAGACTTAGGAATCCATTAAAAATATTAATTATTTTAATATCTCTATACCTGGGTGGAATTTCCCCAAACTATTTCTAGGTCTTGGAGATCTCATGTGCTTTAGCTTCTCCACCAATTTTCATGTCTAGTGTACATCCGATGCTATCCCAAATTAACACTCCCTCTTAGCGAGGAATGTGCTCTAGTAATGCTCCACCACTGAACATCACCCTGATCATCCGACACCGGTACCTGTGCTGATGCTTGGCCAGCTGCCCAACATCCTTTGCACTACTGCCTCCTGTACTGTTGCCCATGGCTTTTCTACTCCCATTGCTACATTTGTATTTTATCTCCCTCTACATCTGTGTTGCTGCTGATCCTTCCTCCCAACACTGCATCTGCACTGCAACCCTCTCTCATCATGTTGCATTGTGTTTCCCATAGCACTACCACTGCTAATTGCTGCACTGTAACTCAGTTATTGAGAAGTAAGTAACTGATTTACGCAACCACTGACATCATTGTCAGGCTAGAAGCCCCCTGATGCTGAAGCTACCTCTGCTGCTATCCTGTGCCCCCTTTATTGCCAACACACTGTTGCAACACCTCTATACCTCTCACACTGTTGCAGCCACCTTTGTGCCTTCTTGCACTGTTGCAACCACCTCTATGCCTCTCGCACTGCTACAACCCCCACTGCGTTGCTACAGAGCTCTGCACTCTAACATTGCAATGTCACTCCATCTGTATCTTGTTCCACCTAACATCTGTCATCCTTCTACTGTGATTTGGGGCTCCCGTAGCCGGATATGATCCAAGAGTTTGGGTACCTCAAGGATTTTGCCTCTCATCCTCCATAGTCTTCTTAACTATAGCTCAATGTCTCCCCACCTCTTCTCTAGAGGTGTATGAGCACTCATGGCACAATCGTCAACCGTCTCTGCTTCTTTTGCTGCCTTAGCGGAGTTGCCTTGGAGTCAGAAGCCTCTTTGTTTTTCTTCTTACTGGGACGCTAAGTTGCGTAGTGACCCAACTCCCCACAATGGAAGCACTTTACCTTGGACATGTCCTTCTTCTTCCTCTTACCATGCTGTCTTGCAGATGCCAGAGCTGCATCCTCCTCCTCTTTCTTGATTCGACCTCCTTTGCTGCTGCTACTCGCCTTGGTCAACTGTCTGATCTCTTCTTGTCTAAGAGCTTCCCACATCTCTTCCCATCCTGGAAGATCAGCTCTGCCCGGAATGCTTTGGACAAATGTCTCCCAATCCTCAGAGACTCCATTCAGGGCAATCCTCACCATGAACTCATGATCTGGTGTGGCCCCTATGGAAGTAAATTGGTCCCAAATCTCTTGCAACCTGCTGAGGTATAGATCTATCTGCTCCCCCTTCTGCATCTGATACGTCCACAACTGGTTCTGCAACAACATCTTCCTCTGCATAGAAGTGCCCTAATACAATGTCGTCAAGGTATCCTACATTTCCTTTGTCGTGTTCTTCTCGGCAATATGCAGTATCACATGATCCTTGACCCCATCAAGGATTATGCACTTTGCCTTCGCCATTACATCCTCATACCTTTCATTATCAGCTGGATCAACTGGGATAGCCACGGTTCTCAAGGTGAAGCCCTTGATGCGATGTCTATCCAGAATAGACAGGATCCTGGCCTTCCAGATGACAAAATTGGATGCCCCGTCCAACCTGTCCTGATCCCTCAGTCTGTGCATTTCCATCTCCGCTCTTCTGCTGGACTCCCTTTGAGTCTCGACTTCCCTCTTGGAAATCCTCCTGCCAATTGTTGAACTGCTCCTCTCCGATCCTCTTTGCAACTGCAAAACTCGGATCTGGATTTCTTGGCTAGAAATCCCTCAAGGCAACAACTCCCTCTACCTTGGTTCTGTCTTGTTAGGTATTGTTGTGTTTCGACAGCAACAACACCCCATTAGCTTCCCAATCCACAATCTGTCCACAGCTCCCTAGGCCCTAGCAGCTGAAGAAATTGAGCCTCTTAGCTTTACACAATCCCAGAAAGGCTGAATCGCTCCTCTGGACAACTACGTCAAGCCTACCTGACTGACTAGGATGACGTGGCTCTTTGTGAGCCTCTTCAGCCTCTCTATGCCTTTGCGCTGGCCCTCTATCTGGCTCGAAATGATGACGCAGGCCCTTTGCGTCACTCCTTCTCTACTATTGCTTTCTGCTTAGGAATAAATTTTGTCTCTTGGGACAACGGTTTCTGCTGCAAATTTTCTGATTTAGCTAGTGCCTTCAGTTCGCCTGTGATCTGCAATGCTCTGATACCATGTTGGAATTTACAAGCCTAACACGTTAGAAATTCTTCCTGCATTGTTTGGTTTATTTCACCTACTTGTTTATTTCTTAACAAGTTATTTAACCATATGAATACTGAAAATAAACACAAATATAGTGTCAACCATCTACAAATCATCAACTAAAAATAACAGACAAACACACAAGGGACAATCATCCTCGGAAAAACCCAACTTCGGAAAACCAGTGCAATAGTTCTGAGGGTTTTTTTAGTAAGCAGCTATCTTGAGTACAACTAGGGTGCCAAACTAGCTCACCCTACAGAGAAATCTATCTGTCAGTATTACTTCTCTTCGGAAGCAGATATTCAAGAAGTTTGCTCCACGAAAATCTCTTCGACGCTTCTCTGAAGCTCTGCGTTAATCCTCTTGGCCTCTGTGTCACTAAGAAGCCCCATGCGTCAGCGTTCTGCTGCTCTGCGCTGGCTCTTTGGCCTTTTGCGTCACCCACGCAGGCTCTGCTAGCCTCTTTTTAGTCACTCTGGCCCTCTGCGTGGCTCCTGCTCGCTCTGCGTAGCCTCTTCTACCTTTGCGTTGGTCCTTAGGCACTATCTTTGCCTCTCTGCTATGCACTCACTGCCCCTCGCTGCAAATCTGATCACTTGTTCGAATTTTCTCAGCAAACCCCGCTCCAGACAATCGAACTGACTGATCAATCTTTGTGTATCTCCAACTGACCGTCAAGCCTCCTCTTATACTTTTTTTGTTGAATCTTCAACGACTGAGATTAAATATCTAATCAATGACTAAGATTAGATTTGGCTTGATCCATGTCTTTTAGAACATTCTCACCCAGTTTTATATTAATACCCATTAATATTTTTATTTTCCTAAGTTTAGACTTAGGAACCCATTAAAAATATTTATTATTTTAATATCTCTCTACCCAGGTGGAATTTGCCCAAACCATTTTAGCTCTTGGAGATCTCATTTGTTTTAGCCTCTCCACCAATTTTCATGGCTAGAGCACATCTGATGCTACCCAAAATCAACAAAGAATAGGTTCTACAACTTTCTATCTTCTACCCATGAAGTTTGCAACTGCATATACCTCTTTTGCTCATACCTTTAAGCCTTCCCTAATCACCTTCTACTCATTTAGTCGCTTGTACCGACTCAAATGATGGGATGGAGATAGGCCTTTCCTAATATGCCTAAAGATATGCTATGAGTGTGTTGTGCAACCTATGGTAGGATTGCAAATTAGCATTTACACTTGCCCTTCCAAATTAGCATTTTAAATCTCAGAATAATGTACTATTGCTTATCTTAGAGTCTGAGCATGTGGGAATAGGGATTTCGGATTGAATTGTTTTTTATTAGCTTTCCAATTCAGTGCTCAGTGTGACTTGGATTTGTGTTTTGTTACTTATCTCAAGAGTCTTAACATTTGAGAATCAAATTCAGGATTCAATTGGAATTGTGCACTGTTACCTATCTCAAAGTCATAAATATACTATATATATGTACTTATCTTAGTGTAATAAAAGTACTATATATATATAGGTAAATTTTCAATTTACCCATCATTTTGGCGATTCTAAAATTTATGTGGACATCAATAGTGATGAGCATATTTTTAAGTTGTAAGTATTTGACAGCTAAATGAATGAAAAATGGGTAGATTTAACCATTGGATGGAAACTATGAAAGAAATAATGGGCTCTTTGGTGAATTGCTTGACGAAATTGGAGATTCGAGCTTGTTGAACAACCTGCTTTTGTAGCATAACATGTTTTCTAGATTTGTACCTTACACATTAGTGATTTGCTATGCTCTCATTGAAATAAATCTCACTGGTAATAAATTGAGCGGTTTTGTGCCTTATTCATTGTTATCCATCAATGCTGCTGGATCGACATAGGGATAAAATTGGCAGAGTTCTAGAAAACAAAAAATCGTAAAAATTGGAAGATATCAATAAAATTGGGCAAACATCAACAAAATTAAAAAAAACACAAATGTAGAAAAAGGGGTAAATTTAACAATGGGCTAGAATATATACAAAAATGGTTATATTTAATTATTGGCTAGAATATACGAAATAATGCATTAACAAAAAAGGGGGGGGGGGTAATTGTAACCATTGGCTATAATATATGAAAGAATACAAAATGTAAAAAAAAGGGTGAACTTAACCACTGGCTAGAATATATGAAAGAAATAATGGTCTCTTTGGTGAATTGCTTGACGAAATTGGAGACTCGAGCTTGTTGAACAATGTGCTTTTGTAGCATAACATGTTTTCTAGCCTTGTACCTTAAACATTAGTGATATGCTATGCTCTCATTGAAATAAATTGAGCGCTTTTGCTCCTTATTCATTGTTATCCATCAAGGTTTGTTGAATCAAGATTGGGATAAAATCGGCAAGGGTCCTGAAATAAAATTCAGAAAATATCAATAAAAATTGGCAGACATCAATAAAATTTTAAAAATACAAAATGTTAAAAAAAACTCATTTATAAATCTCCTTGGATATAAATTGAGTAGATCCTTATTCATTGTTGTCCATCAATGTTGCTCAAATCGACATCATGATAAAATCAACATGGATTCAAAAAACAAATAATCCTAAAAAGTGAGAAAATATTAGTAAAAATCGTCAAACATTTGGCAAAATTGAAAAACAAAATAGAAAGAGAAAGAAAAAGTCATTTTAATGGTTTTTTTTTGGATTGACTTGCAATTTGTTTTTTGGGTGATTTTTATGATCTTCTCTTGATTTTTACAAATTTTTCAGTCTTAATTTGGTGATTTTTCCAACAATCAGTTAACATGAGCTATTTGAGAGACACTGATTGACTTGATAGAAAACCTAACTCTTTTGCTATGTTGCACTGGTTTTTGGCATGAGGGAATGGCAATTCACTAAATGGGCCTCACGAGTGTAAACAATGGAAGCTTGAACAGAACCCTTGGAAACGTTCTTAAATGTTGGAGACTTGATCTTGTTGAAAAATCTAGAGAGCTATAGCTAGGATGATTTCTCTCAACTTTGATCACTGCTTGTGATGTCTTTTTATTTTTTCTTACTTATTAGCTTCTTCTCTTATTATTATGTTATTCTTATCATCAAACAACTACCAAAACAAGAAGATCAACAATTACAGGAACATAGGATATAGGCTGCAAGCCATGGCCAAAAGTTCAAAACCTCTCCACTTGAGCGGAAAACCCACAAATCTCTTCTCTTCTTATAGATTCTTCAAATGACGAATTCAAAGACCTCTAAACTAAGACCAATACCCTTCCAAGACCAAGTCCGACCTTCTTTATGATGTGCTTCTTTTGTCCCAGTCAAACCCAGTGAAATCTCTTCCAACAACACAACTTCAACCCCCAGCTACAAAATTTTGGCCTCTAATTTTCGGTCCCTACAACAGTTGTTGCCTCCACACGTGTGTGCAAATCTAAGGCTTCCAAGGCTTCTTCTGACCTTCGCTTGAGGATGACTTAATAGACCTTCCTTTGACCTGCTTTCTACAATTTCTCCAAGTTCGATCTTGCAGCAACAAAACCCTAGCCTCCTTCCTTCGCACATGTGAAAAGAGAGAGAAATTACCCAAACAATTGTCCTTCGTTTTTCTTCACTAGCCTCTTTCTTCTTCTCCTTTGCTTGTATGATGAGATCATGAATGATGTCTATAGGAGGTTGAGTTCCCTCCTATATATAGGCTTCCAAGGTGGACATAATGCCCTAATTGAGGCCGACTTCTTAGTTGCCAGGTCGACTTGGTCTTGGAGGGTATTTTGACACTTTTAAATACAAAAATAATTTTTTCTACAAGTTACAATGTGCCCAATGGAGTCTTCTTTATATGACAATGATACTTTTGACTTCTTGACCCTAATACAAACCCTAGAAGCACTCAATGGGTGCTTGAACTCTAAAATAAAAGACCTTGAGCATGAAACCCATGCTACAAAAATAACAATAATAAATTTTCTTTAATTTTTTACAATATACAAGAATCAAAAGTATATTTTATATTTATGAAGACCAAACCTATTTACACATTTTTCAAACTCCCTTTTAACTAGGGAGGTATTCATAAATGGTACATGGACATTCTCACACTGAAGAGATCACATAAGAAGAGTGGGATTTGTGAGCCATCTGTTTGCATCAAATCAACCAACATTCACATACCAAGGCCTTGACTAACAACTCTATCTCTCCGCGAGATCAGAGCAAAATGCTGGCGACACCAATGATTGATAGACACCATCATCATTTCCCTCAAGGCACATACCCCACCTGGGTGTTCACAGGGTATGTCCTTCCAGGACAATTCCTATCTTGGAATACCACATCTCAAGGAATTTCCTCTACGACTACTCTTATGTTGTAGTGGATGCCAAATGCTTACCAAATCCTCCATTTTTTATTCACAAAGTGAAGACAAGAATAATTTGTCTATGTCTCCCTCTCAACCAGGGAGGATATATCAACTAGGGAGGATATATCAACCAATCCAAGCTTGTCTTTCAAATATACAAGCTTCTTATTAGGAAGAGATTTTGTGAAGATGTCAACTACTTGTTTATCAGTGGAGATATACCGTAGCTGCAACACTCCATGCTACACCAACTTTCGAATGTAGTGATACTTGTTATTTATGTGCTTTGTCTTTCCATGAAACATTGGGTCTTCACACAACCTTATAGAGCTGGTGTTGTCACAATGTATCATTATAGGGTCCATTGGTCCTTCAAACAAGTCAGACAACAACTTCCTCAACTAGATAACTTCTTTGCTTACTTCACAAGCTGTAATGTATTCAGCCTCAGTACTACTCAAGCAACTGATTCTTGCTTTCTACTCATCCAGGATATCATGGAGGATCCCAAACTAAAACATCCTCCAGTAGTTCTTCTCGCATCCATCTGACTGCCTCCCCGATCGAAATTTGTATATCCAATCAATTGGACATAGTACCTCTTATCATAGTTTAGGTAGTAGTGGATTGTTCCTCGTAGATATCTCAGTATATGCTTGGATGTTATCCAATGATCATGCTTGGGCTCTACCTAGAACTGACTGAGAACATTCACTGCAAAACAAATGTCTGGTTGAGTATTTACCAAATACATCAGTGAGCCAATCAATTTTCTATACCTTGTGGAATCCATTGGGCTTGATTCAAAACTTCTTAGCGTTTTCAAGTTTGTGATCATATAGGTTGTCATAGGTTTGCAATCCATTATGTCAAACCTTTTCAACATCTCGATCACATACCTTTTTTTACCTAGGTAAATCTCATTAGGTACTTGCCAAACTTCTAACCCATAATAATAGTGCATCAACCTTGCCTTCATATCGAATTCTGTTGCTAGTTGCTTCTTGCACTCTTGAATACGACCTTCTACACCTGTCATGAGAAGATCATCTACATATAGAAGAATTATTACAGGCTCATCCTGCACAACCTTGATATAGAGATTGGGATCAGTAGAACTCTTTGAGAAGCCCAATCTTTGTAAGTATGCATACCATGCCCTTGGTGCTTGCTTGAGGCCATATAATGCCTTATTCAACTTGCAGACACAAGTCTTTCTATCTTTTACTTCGAATCCCAAGGGTTGTTCTATGTAGACTTCTTCATCAATAGTGCCATTTAGGAATGATGTCTTGAAATCCATTTGATGTTTGTTCCATCACATCGATGCTGCCAAAGAGACTAATGAACGTATAGTTGTATACCTTGCTGTAGGTGCAAATGTCTCTTGATAATTGATGGCTTCTTGTTGAGAGAAGCCCCTAGCCACAAATCTTGCCTTATATTTATCAATACTTCCATCTGCTGCATGTTTAATCTTGTAGAGCAACTTGGAAGTTACCACAAATTTGTCTTTAGGCCTAGGTACGATCTTCAAAACTCCATTTTTCATTATTGATTGATACTCTTCATTAATAGCATCTTTCAATTCCTGATGTTTGACGACTTCTTTAAAGGTGGATGGTTTTGCTTCTATTAACTTCGTCATATAGGTAGTGTAACTTGAATATCTTTTGGGCTTCTTACTTTCCCTGAATGTGCCTTTGGCTGCTCCATGTCCTTCTGCATCGAGAAGAATAGATTTCAACCAATTAGGTCTTCTTCTCCTTTTCAGGGAGGATCACAGGTTGCATACGTTCACTGGGATCTTCATCTCCATGGTTTGAGTTCTCTTCCCCCTCGGTGCATTCTTCCTCAAATATTGGAATTTCTTCATCACCTGAATCCATCCGGAGGTCCTTTGATTTCTTGAATACAATACTTTAGTTAAAGATTACATCTCGACTTACTTCTATTCAGTATCCTTCCTTGATGTAGATCCTATATGCCTTTGAAGTATTATTGAAGTATTATTGTAGCAAAAAAATATTCCCTTCATGCTTGTAGGATCCAACTTCGTTCTCTTATCCTTCGAAATGTGAATGTAGACAGGACAACCAAATATTCGGAGATGGTACACGCTTGGTTTCTTCCCAGTGAATGCTTCTTTGGGATTCATGTTGTCTAGTAATCTGTGAGGACTTCAATTTTGAATACATGCAATAGTCTTTGTTGCTTCACACCACAGGCATTTTCATAAATCTTGATCATGTAACATGGCTCTTACACTTTCTTCAATAGATTGATTCTTTCATTCATGAACTCCATTTTGTTTGGGATTGTATGGGACTATCAACTCCCTCTCAATCCCAACCTCCTTACATAAAGCTATGAATTCCTTCGAAGTTTATTATCCTCCATTGTCAGATCTTAATATCTTTATCCACCTTTTTGTAAGGTTCTCTACTTCATCTTTGAATTCTTGAAATTTGTTGAATACTTCATCCTTGGACTTCAACAAAAAAATCCAAGTTTTCCTTGAGTGGTTATCCATGAATGTTATATAATATAGATGACCTCCAAGAGACTTTGTAGACATAGGACCATAAACATCAGAATGAATGAGATCCAAAATTTCTTTTGACCTTGAAGCACTGCTTCCAAATGGTCTCTTAAAATTTTTACCTAATGCACATCCCTTGCATACTCCTTCATGATCATCCTTGAGTTCAGGGATGCCATTCACCATTGAATTTAGGGTTGGTAAGATTTTGCAGTGAAGGTGACCAAACCTTCTATGCCAAAGTTCACATGGACTTGCTTCAGTGTGAACCAAAGCTAGAGAGAGAGAGGAATCAACAATCTGTAGAGTCTTCCTCCATGAATCCCATTGATCTTTGCATTTTTGATGCTAGAGTTTTTGTCCTGTACTACAACCTTTCCATCTATACATGTGACTCTATCTCCCTAATCTTCTAGACATGAAATAGAAAGTAGATTCTTTTGCAAACCTGGAACCAATAGGATATTGTTGAGATGAATATTTCCTCCATTCTCTAGCTCTAGTGAGGTTGATCCAATTCCTCTTTACAGGATAGCTCTTCTTGTCACCAAGCTCAATGGAGTAAGAAGATTTTCCTTTTGATAAGGTCTTTAGTTGCTTGTGCTCACCTGTCATATGTCTTGATGTTCCACTGTCGCTTACCCAAATAATATCATCCTCAAATGTGCCAGTGAGTGCTGAGAATAACCCTTTGTCCTTTGTAGAATTCTTGGTCATACTATTCTTGATGTATAATAGGAAATTCTATAATGCCTTGGTAGCTTTCTTGAGATGACTTGCTACCATAGAACACTTCTTCAAAGACTTCTTCAAGGATGTAGTGATCTTCATCATGCCCTTATTAAACCATGTTGAGAAATCTATAGGGCTATAATTAGGATGATTTCTCTTAACCTTGAGCACTGCTTGTGATGTCTTTTTACTTTTTCTTACTTCTTAGCTTCTTCTCTTATTATTATGTCATTCTTATCATCAAACAACTACTAAAACAAGAAGATCAACAATACAAGGGAACACAGACTATAAGCTACAAGCTAGGGCCAAAACCTCTCCACTTGAGAGGAAAACCCACAAATCTCTTCTCTTCTTATAGTTTTTTTAAATGACGAATTCCAAGACCTCTAGACCAAGACCAATACCCCTCCAAGACCAAGTTCGACCTTGATGATGTGCTTCTTTTGTCCAAGTCAAACCTAGTAAAACCTCTTCCAACAACACAACTTTGACTCCCAGCTACAAAATTTCGTCCTCTACTGCAGGTCTGAAATTTCTGGCCCGTGCAACAACTGTTGCCTCAACACATGTGAGCAAATCTGGGGCTTCCAAGGCTTCCTTTGACCTTCGCTTGAATTTATCCTCCTTCTAGGGCTTGAGGATGACCTAGTAAACCTTCTTTCGAGCTTTTTTCTGCAGTTTCTTCAAGTTCGTTCTTGGAGCAACAAAAACCTAGCCTCCTTCCTTCGCACGTGTGAAAGGAGAGAGAGAAATTACCCAAACACTTGTCCTTCTTCCTTCTTCTATAGCCTCTTTCTTCTTCTCCTTCGCTTTTATGATGAGAGAATGAATGATGTCCATAGGAGGTCGAGTTCCCTCCTATATATAGGATTCCAAGTTGGATGAAATGCTCTAATTGAGGCCAAGTTCTTAGCTGTCAGGACGACTCGGTCTTGGGGGTTATTTTGACACTTTTAGATATAAAAATAATTCTTTTTACAAGTTACAATGTGCCCGATGGGGTCTTCTTCATATGACAATGACTCTTTTGACTTCTTGACCTTAGGACAAACCCTAGAAGCACTCAATGAGTGCTTTACCTCTAAAATATAAGACCTTCAGCATGACACCATGTTATAAAAATAACAATAATATTTTTTCTTCCATTTTACAATATACAAGAATCAAAAGTACATTTCATACTTATGAAGACCGAACCTAGTTAGATAGTTTTTAACACAACAAGGTTTTAGGGACTTACTTATTGTCTCCAAGACATTATAGGTAGATTTTAGGGTTGTTCTAGACAAATTTTGAGCATATTCTTGACAGATTTCATGTATATTTTGTACAGATTATAGGGATATTCCAGGCATGTATCTTCAGTTTTGACAATTGGACAATTGACCATTTTTCCTATCCATTTTTTTGTATTACATTGAATACAAATTTGTTGTACAAGTTGTAGGGAAAACATGGGTTTTATACGATGGGTTCGATTTGGGTTTCAGTTATTTAACTATTGTCTTTTCATCAACAAGATTACAACAAACAAAGCTTACATATCAAAAATTTAGGAAATGCAACATTTCAAAGGGTCGATTCTTCTGGTTAATGCTTCCATTCCCCTCATTTTTGGGGTCATCTCAGCTTTTACATATGGCATTGAAGAGAATGTAACTAGGTTCGATATTTATACATGTAATTTTGATCTTTATACTTGGAAAGAAAATAAATATTATTTTTGTAAATTATATGAATGAGTTTCTTGCTCCATAGGTCTAGGAAAGTCAGAGTCAAACTCATGTTAAAGAGCTCTTCTTGAGCATATTTGTAATGTATATGAAGCTACCTAGTGTCTAGGAGACAAGCAAAACTTTGTCACATCGGCCAATAAAATAATTTAAATTGAAGTCATGTCGGCTAGCAAAAGAGACACAACAGATCACTTGGTTATGTCGACTCATTATGGAGGTATGACCACTATATATGCCCACCTAGGGTCACCACAAATGAGAGGAATTGAATCTCGCATTTTTCTCTGAAATAACTCAGATAAGAACATTGTCTGCAACTTCGCATATCTTGAAGAAGTACACTCTTGGATGGGATAGTTAGGAGCAGGACCTCAGTGATAAGGTACATTGATACCTTCGCATTCCACACTGAAGTCTTGGTCAAGTTCTAGGTGCTGAAACTCCGATGGGTACAGGACTGTGTCTCTTTGCATAAGGATTAGACTTCAGATAGCATCACTGTGATTTCAAATGAGTGCTATTGTAATGGTTACATTCTCAGCATAAGTCTAAAGATAAGGGTCTTAGTGCTACTCTCTGCAGTCATAACCTTAAGCATAGTTATGATCTCAATGGTGACTCTGTCACAAGGATATAATCTCTTCGAAGGAGCAGCTATGGTGAAACAATGAAGATCTTGGTGGTGCAGACAGTGGTGATCTCGGAAAAGGTGTAGCGAAGGTGATGTTCTGAGCAGTATGAAGAAGAGGATAGATGTCTTGGTCTTGGAGTGGCTCAGTCAGTAAAGGGTCATAGTCTTGTTGTTCGTCAATTGACATCTATATAAGAAGAATTTTGTGCGGGTTTCCCTCTCCAAGAGGGAGAGGTTTTGGCCCTGGTAGAATGCCTACATCTTGTGTTCTTGTCTCTTTGTTTTTGGTAGCTATTTGATGAAATAAGAAATGCACATTCTAATAATGTCAAAGAGAAGATTGTGCTAATAAGAAAATTAAAAATGCCTCACAAATAGTTATCAAGTCAAGAAAAATCTCATAACTACATGTGCCCTAGATTCTTCAACATATAGTGCATGGGTTTCCAAGAGTCATTCAAGTCTAGTTCATCCACCATCCCAACCTCAAGCATGTGAAAATAATTAGATGGTAGTGACTTGGATTGGGGACTAAATGTTTAAGTAAATTCCTATTGGATCACCTTTTTAATCTGAAATATGTATCTAATCTTTTTAAAGAATCAAAGGGTTTTGTAGTTATTTTCGACACAATTGTAAAAATTTGAAAATCATCGTTAACAAGAAATATGAGAAGGACAAGATGTTATAGAGACACTTTTTTGTCTCGTATACGCTTCATGAACCTTATTGTAAATTAACAATAGTTAAAATATAGTTTCTTAAAGCTAAACTACATTTTTCTCAGTTTGTGGGCCAATGATGGAATTCCACTTTGCCTTTTTAAATTGCGTAAGCTTTTTCAGAATTGCAAGGGTTGGGGAACACTATACAATGTAGCCTATTATGCTTACAAGCAATTACAAATGTTTATGGTGAATTCTAAAATTTTAATTTTTCTTAATGCTTATTATTAGTTTATATATATATTTTCTATCCCCAACTTGGTGTCCCTTGAAGAAGCCATCTCGGGGGGGCATTTTTTCCTTGTT
>APFE031206267.1:0-28536 GCA_000404065.3 Pinus taeda
ATGTTCTATCTGCACTTTACTTTATGTACATGTGATTGCTAATCTGTGGAATATAATAAGAAAAAGAAGTAAACTATTATAAGCATAGAACATACAATAACTTAACAAAAACCAACAGAAGATTATTCGTATGGGACCACTTACATGGAATAACTGTAGACATTAAAGGGGCGTGCGCTATAGTTGATTTTGAGGTAATCAAAATAGTGGATGATAGTAATCCCTACCCAGCACTACTTGGAATTGATTGGACGTTTGATATGAATGCGGTCATCAACCTGAAGAAGCGCAATATGATTTTTCAGAAGAAGGAACTGAGAGTCATTGTTCCATTTGATCCAACCGACGATGCACGGTATACGAAACCAATACTAGATTACTATGAGGAGGATGATATTGAGCATATCTATAAGCTTACTACGTGGAATGAGGATTGGATCAACCCTACGGTGGATGGAAAAATTACTTGGGAAAAGGACAACTCCTGCAACTTGGATTTAGATGAGGAGCTCGAGCATTGGCATAATAGATTGCATGAAGTATCAATGTCGTGATGCAACCGACTTACTAAATCACTCTATTGTATGTCCACTGAGGTATGCAATTTACCATATTATGATGGCTTAGAATATTTAAATTTGTTTCTTGATAAATTTGAAAGGGATGTACCGGAGGAGCATCGGTTCTATGCATTGGACATCACACTGAGAGCTATGCTTACCAGATGGTGGGGTACACATAAGAACAATTTTGAAGACTAGAAGGAGTATCGATGGATGATGAAGCTGCGGTTTGGATATGCCAATACCCACATAATTGAAAAATATATAGGGAAGGATGATCCGCGTGAGAATCTGGCTCATTAGATGAAAGCATGGGGAGAGAAACCACAGCTTGAATGGTTACATATATTTTGTCACACTTTGGATACTATTCCGATGAACAGGTATTTAGAAATAGTGCTGTTACACAGAACCACAGAGTGGGATGTTCTGAAGGAAAGATTTCTGCTAACATTCAGTTTTGAGGATGAATTCGAATGTATTGATGAAGCATTACGGGAAATCAAGGCTGCAATATTTCGAATGCCTGTAGAGCCTATCATGTGGGTACAATCAAACTGGAGTACGCAATTGCGCCATGCTCTGGAGTGCTACAATGTTACCAAAGAAGAAGGCGAGGAATACCCTAGGAATATCAGTATCCCTGAGTCAGAGGGACAACACAAAGCCATTGGGCCTAAGGTAGAAGTTCTTGACATTTCAAAACCATCTAAAACAAAGCAAGTGAACATTGGGTTGGAAGCACAGCCGAAGTTCCCGGATAAGGGTGATTACTAGGATGAGGACATAGTTTACAAGGTCACTGAGTTATTGTGGGAATATCAGGACTTGTTTCCAACAAAGTTCTCTGACCTAAAAGGGATAGTAGGTGATCTAGGTGTTATGAAGATCAACCTGAAGCTGGATGTGAAGCCGATAAAACAATGACCATACCGGTTGAATCCTAAGTACAAAGAAAAGGTGCGCAAAGAACTGGATAAGATGCTTGCAGCAGGAATTATTGAACCTGTAGAAGAGTCAAATTAGGTTAGCCCTATGGTGGTTCAGGAGAAGAAGACAAAGGGTGAAATCAAAATATGTGTAGATCTAAGGAAGTTGAACAATGTTTGTGTACATGATCCATTCCCTACTCCATTTTGATGCAGGAGCATCCATCACCTTAGACAAAGGGAGGAATCCAAAGCGGAGCGAAGAGGAGCACATGGACCAGGGAGCAAAACAAGAGAAAATCTGTTTTAAAACATATTTAAAGACGGAATGGATAAAGTCTCGAGGAGACTTATTAATGTAATCTTTATTATAAGCCATGTGTATACTAGTTGTTGAGCAAATCAAGGAGGGGATGTGATCGGATCCCTCATAGTGATCTAATCCAATGTTTCCATGTAATTTTCCATGCATGCATGCATAGAGAGCTTTCAGGCTTTTAGCTGGAGGATTGATCGGATCCTTCTGTGATTCGATCCAACAATGCTTCCATATATATGTGTTGAACCTACGTGTTCAAAGTAGAGAAAAAGAGGGGAGATAGAGCAATATAGAATAGAATTTGTGAAATCAGAGATAGGTGCGATGTAGTCGAAAGGAGGCTTTGTTCTAAGGCTAAAATGCCTTAGATGTAACTATGCTACGTATATTATAACAAATATGTGTGTTGTGTTTACAGCGTGTCTATGTATATGTGTATTTTCAACTCTGTCTCGTATATATGCGTGAATGGTATTAAATCCCGATTGCATGCGGGTTTGATTGACCATCGATCATGGCTGGATCAATGGAAATCCACAAACTAATGGATTTTTGTTATATATGTGTGTTCATGCATTAATGGAATGATGGCGTGCTTAACCGGAATGTTTCCAGACTATGTAAGAACTGCTTTTAATGCAGAAAGCCACCAAAGGAAAGCAAACCCAAGTCCAAGAGGAGGTTGAAAAATTGATACACAGGGACCGTTAGATATGTTAGATCAACGGTCTAGATCAAGTCGTAGAGGAGCGAAGGATCCACATCGCATCGGCGGAATCATTGAATGATATTGAAACTGATAGTTGAAGCATTACGATTGCAATGGCTGAGTAAGTGTCAACTGTCAGATCTAGAGTAGGATCGACGATTGCGATCAAATCGCAAGTCGAAAATCGGGAAGGCCAAGGGATGGTGAACTGTGACCGCCGATATGCGATGGGCTGATACGCCGATGGTGATATTGCCGATAAACTAATCGGCGATCGGGTAATCGGTGTTTGTGGTGATCGGCGATCAAAGCTTTGTTGGATTAGAGTTCTAAAGAGCAGGGGAAGAACCCGAACCCGCCGATAGTTATTAAAGTGGGTGCATATAATTTGAAGTCCGAAAGGTGTTCTGGAGCGGGGTTTTTATAGTATTCCTCATGTATTTGGAATCGGTGTTGCCTGAAAGGGTTAAGGCTGAACGCTGATATGTTAAACTTTCGATAGTGTGGGAAAAGGATCCAATAATGTTGAATGGTCCATAGTTAAAGGATTAAAAGCCTAAAGAACACTTCCGATAGGCTTAGTGGGACGTAACCCACAGGCCTCAAGATCGATATTTTTAGGTAAAGGGATTTGACTAACCCCCAAAATCTCATTTCCATCATTTGCTATCAGAGCAGAAAAAGATTTTGTGTGCAAGAGAAGAGGAAGGATTCCAAAGAGAAAGCAGAGGAGAAGGAGGTACAATTGTTTAAGCTAGAGAGTTATGGTCTTACTGTCACACAGAGAATGACAACAGAAGGTGAGAAGATTGTAGCAATAGCCTAAGAGCAAGGAGTGCTCAAGAGAAGCTGAGAACAACTTCCAACTGCGGTTTGGTAGAAGTTTTTGAGGCAGCTCCACAGTTGCGATTGTGGGTAGAGTTGTCTTAGAGATAACAATTCCAACAAAAGAAGTGTTGGGTAGAATTGTTAGTCAGCAAGTGGTTCCAAAGAGAAGAGAACCTGAAGGATGCCAAAATACTAAGCTCAGGAGAAAGCTTGGTGAGGTATCATGTAACGGAGGAAGACTATTACTGCAGAAGTTTGGTTGCAACTCACAGAAGACCATGAAGGCAGTTCCACTGAAGAACTGAAATAGTGGGTAGAATTGCTATTGACAAGGAGAAGCATATGACCAGGAGGTCATAAATTTTTGTGCCTCGGGATTCTGATGCAGGAGCATCCAACACCATTAGACAAAGGGAGTAATCTAAAGCGGAGCGAAGAAGAGCACGTGGACCAGGGAGAAAAATAGGATAAAATCTGTTTTAAAACAGATTCAAAGACGAAATGGATAAAGTCTCGAGGAGACTTATTAATGTAATCTTTATTATAAGCCATGTGTATATGGGTTGTTGAGCAAATCAAGGAGGGGATGTGATCGAATCCCTCATAGTGATCTGATCCAATATTCCATGTAATCTGCCATGCATGCATGCATAGAGAGCTTTCGAGCTTTTAGCTAGAGGATTGATCAGATCCATCCGTGATCCGATCCAACAATGCTTCCATATATATATCTATATCTATATATATATATATATATATTGAACTTGCTTTTTCAAAGTAGAGAAAAAGAGGGGAGATGGAGTAATATAGAATAGAATTTGTGAAATGAGAGATAGGTGTGATTTAGTCTAAAGGAGGCTTTGTTCTAAGGCTGAAATTCCTTAGCTGTAACCGTGTTGCGTATATTATAATAAATATGTGTGTTGTGTTTACAACGTGTTTGTGTATATGTGTCTTTTCAACTCTGTCTCGTATATATGCGTGAATGGTTTTAAATCTCGATTGCATGTGGGTTTGATTGACCATCGATCACGGCTAGATCGATGGCGATCCATAAATTAATGGATTTTTGTTATATATGCGTGTTCATGCATTAATGGAATGATGGGGTGCTTAATCAGAATGTTTCCAGACTATGTAAGAACTGCGTTTAATGTAGAAATCCACCAAAGGAAAGCAAACCAAAGTCTAAGAGGAGGTTGAAGAATTGATACATAGGGACCGTTAGATCTGTTAGATCAATGGCCTGGATCAAGTCACAGAGGAGAGGAGAATCCACATCGCATCGATGGAATCATTGAACGATATTGAAACCAACAGTTGAAGCACTGTGATTGCGATGGCCGAGTAAGTGTCAACCATCGGATCAAGAGCAAGATCGATGGTTGCGATCAAATTGCAAGTCGCAAATCGAGAAGGCCAAGGGATGGTGAACTGTGACCGTCGATATGTGATGGACCGATACGCCGATGGTGATATCGCCGATAAACTAATCGGCGATCAGGTAATCAGGGGTTGTGGTGATCAGTGATTGGAGCTCTATTGGATCGGAGTACTGAAGAGCAGCGGAAGAACCTGGACTCACTGATTGTTATTAAAGCGAGTGCATATAATTTGAAGTTCTGAAGGTGTTCTGGAGCGGGGTTTTCATAGTATTCCCCGTGTATTTGGAATCGGTGTTGCCCAAAGGGTTAAGGCTGAACGCCAATATGTTAAGCTTCCAATAGTGTGGGAAAAGGCTCCGATAATGTTGAATGGTCCATAGTTAAAGGCTTAAAAGCCTAAAGAACACTTCCGATAGGCTTAGTGTGCCGTAACCCACAGGCCTCAAGATCGATATCTTTTTAGGGAAAGGGATTTGACTAACCCCCAAAATCTCATTTCCATCACATTCATAGATGAAGCCTTGGAAAACGTTGGTGGTCAGAAGTCTACTCTTTTATAAATGGGTTCTTAGGTTATCACTAAATCAAAATTGCAACAAAAGACTGAAGCAAGACTACCTTCGCTACAGAATGGGGCTCTTTTCAGTATACAGTTATGCCCTTTGGATGACCCTGCAATATTTTCTAGGGTGGTAGTTGCAACCTTTAAATAATCTATCCACAGTTTTTTGGAGGTCTACTTTGATGACTGGACAATGTTTGGTTTAGTTAAAAAGCATGTTTCAAGTCTGCGCATGATGCTGGATACTTGTAGGAAGTATCAAATCTCCCTAAATCTGAAGAAGTGTATATTTTGTGTACCATGTGGGATATTGTTGGGCCACGTTGTTTGTAAGCAAGGTTTGATTGTGTACCTTGCTAAAATTGCAGTGATTATCAATTTGGAGCCTCCAAGGAATGTAAAACAGGTGCGTGCAACATTGGGTCATACAAGATATTATAGAAAGTTCATCAAGGCATATGCGCAGATCATTGCGCCTATGGAAAAATTATTGAAGAAGGATGCAACGTTTTGTTGGGATGATGATTGCCAAAAAAGCTTAGATGTGTTGAAGGAAAAAATGGTTACAACACCTATTCTAGTGTTCCCCGCTTGGAAGAAAGAATTCCATGTAAATGTAGATGCGTCCTGCGTAGCATTAGGAGCAGTGTTAACTCAACCAGGCGCAGGAGATATCGACCATCCGATTGCATTTGTGAGCAAAAAGTTGCCTAAGGAAGAGAAGAATTATTCAACCACGGAGCGCAAAGGGTTGGCGATGGTATATGCGCTCCAGATTTTCAAGCATTATTTGTTGGGTGTGCACTTCAAAATGTACACCGACCATTCCGCTTTGAAGTACATGGCCAACAAGCCTGTGTTGGGGGGGAATCTGTAGGTGGTTACTGCTATTTCAGGAGTATGACTTTGAAGTAGTTGTGAAGCCCGGGAGATTAAATGTTAGACCAGATCACCTTTCATGGATTGAAAATGGTGAAGAACCTACAAGTCTTGATGAAGGATTTCTTGATGCGCAGCTCTTTACTGAGCACATTGCAGATGAACATTTTGCAGATATAATCCAATTCCTAACTACAGGTACAATTCTTGAAGGATATACGATGCAACAGAAGAAAGAATTGGTGGTCAGGGTTGCAAATTTCTCCGTCATTGCAAGGCACTTGTATAAATGGGCTTAGATGAAGTTCTACACAGGTATGTACTGAATTATGAAAGACAAAGTATCCTTGTTGAAGCACATGGAGGAGTTGTTGGAGGACATTATGCTAGAATAGTGACTGTGCAGAAGATCCTACGAGTTGGGTTGTGGTGGCCAACTGTGCACAAATATTCTAAGGAATATTGTATGACATGCGATGTCTGTCAGAGGACCAGGAAGCTATCGCAGGGGGATGAATTGCCTCTAAACCTGCAAGTCTCATTACAGGCATTCGATAAATGGGCCATCAATTTTGTGGGACCTATTCAACCACCGAGAAAGAAAACAGGAACCCAATACATCATCACAGCAGCAGAATACTTGACCAGGTGGGCTGAGGTGCAACCCATGAAGGATTGCAGCGTGACTACTACTACGAAGTTTATATTTGAATACATTTTGTCTAGGTTTGGTTGTCCTAAGATTTTGATGAGCGACATGGGCTCATATTTCTTGAATGAAACGATTGATGCTGTGATAGAGGAATTCCATATGTATCATCAGAAGAGCACGCCATACCATCCTTAAGCAAATGGAATAATTAAATCTTTCAATAAGATCATGGAGAATGCTTTAACGAAGATCTGTAACATGAATAAGAAAAATTGGGATGTGTGCATACCAGTTGTTCTTTGGGTACATAAAACTACCTATAAGAAGTTGACTAGACAAACACCATTTCGATTGGTTTATGGACAAGAAGTGATAATGCCAATGGAGTACATTGTGCCCAGTTTGAGGATTGTTGTAGTTACAAAGATGGCAGAACGGGATATAATGGAAGAACGCCTCACGCAGATACTCGAGTTAGAAGAAGATTGCTTCTTGGAAGGCTTTCATCAAAAGGTTCAAAAGGCTAGAGAAAAGGCGTGGCATGATCGCCATATTAAGAAGCACACCTTTAAAAATGGAGATTTAGTGCTAATGAATGATAGAAAGTTTGCGAATTTTCCAAGAAAGTTTCAGATGCATTGGATGGGACCATACATAGTCAAGCAGATTACGGAATGAGGTGCAGTTTAGCTCGTGAAGCTGAACGGGGAGTTATTTCCTGGATAAATTAATGGGATCTGGTTGAAGTTGTAGACGGGTGATCCCACCCTTGCGCAATGACTATATGGATGTGAGACAGTCTTAGTACTTCAGGCAGTTGCAAGGAAGTACGAGACTATAAACTACGCTTCTAGAAGGGAAGTTTAGCGAAGTGAATGGGTTGCATGACAGTTAGGAGAAAGGTGCATATGGGAGATGCGACGAAGGAGCTGTGCTAGCAAGGTGGGTCCTGCTTAGCCTAGCCAGAAAGTAACCATTGAAAACATTGTAGATGATGGGATGGCTATATTTCCGTTAAAGGAAGTGGGAGGAAAGCATTTAAGGAGCATATATTTGGAAATTTGTCACCAAAAGAGGATTAATGAAGGAGATCTGGAGGGAACCGATGGATTTGAATTCAAAAAGGGCTATAAATACAACATCCCGCTCCACATTCGAACACTTTTCTTCCAGAGAGATTTCCTTGAGATTTTGTGCCTAAGTTTGAGCCGAGACGATTGTTGCATGTCTAGACGAGATTGGCAAGAGATAGAGAAGGAATTTTCGCAGCAAGGGCTTGGGTTTGAGGCGTATTTATCTGAGTGGCAAAAGAAACTATTTTGGGATAGCATTGACAAAATGATTGCAACACCACTTGTCCCTACCACCATTCCTAGGTCACTGAGGCCAAAACCTACTGCCTCTACGACAGGAGAGAAGAAGCAAAAGAATCCACAACAAGCGTTGGTTTAGCAATCACAGCACAAAAACCCAACTAAGGTCAGACAGAAGGGTCGGATGGATAAAAGAAAGCAACCGATGGAACCCCTGGACTTGGATGAGGAAGAATTGACTATGGGGGGTGAAGATATAAAGGAAGCATTGCTGATTACTCGGCTACCACCTTATGTACCCCCTAGGAAATCCATGGCCAAAGTGACTAAGGACCCAGACTCAGTGAAATACAAGGTCTTCACACCATTGCTGCCAGAGGAAGTACCTATAGAAGGAAACTTGTTGGCACGGGTACCATTTTTGAAAATGGAGGACTGGGATCTGGGTGATCATGCTAAGTTCCTACAGTTGTATCTGTGTATTATTGTTTATCTTTGAATCTACTGTATTTATGATCTTTTGAATGCAATTAATCAGGAAAAATACTTATTAGATTTGCGAAGACATGGATCTGTTTATTTATATAATGTTATGCATGTTTAGCGCAATAAACGAAGGGCATATATCTACTAACTATTAATTGCTGCAATTTCTGGGTTTTAAGGGTTAGGGTTCACGAAGATTAGGATAAAGCCCTAAGTTTGACAGAAACACATCACATAGTCCTTTGGATGCAGAAATCTAGTTCTAGCATCCCCCAATATTTCCTCGGGTGAGACTGCAACTTTCGCTACATGGGTTGTTGCTGAAAGGGCCGGTAGTGTAGGGTTTTGTTGGTTAGCACAACTAATTCTGAACCTGGGTCCAAGCCCCCTCAAGCCAACATGTATGCTTAAATTTCTTATGTATAAATTTTATGAAACCATGTTATTTGATCTCAAATCTCTCTAAAGAGTTTGATACTCTTAATCTATTATACTAGTCTCCCTATTGTTGATTTATGGTAGCATTGGATGTACTCTAAGTCTCAAATTATACTGGGAGGCTTAGACACATGCATTCTCCAAGGCCCAGAAATTGTTTTAGGAAATTCCACCCAGAGACAGTTTTATTAAAATAATTAATTATTTTTAATGGGACCCTAAGTCTAAACTTAGGAAATTAAATTAATTAATGGGTATTAATCTAAATTGTGGGTACAACTTCTAGAAGAATGTGGAGATGAAGTCAATATGATCATAACCATTAATTAGAATCTAATATGGGTTGTTGATTGATCAACGAGAGGATTATAAGAGAAGTCTTGATGGGCACTTGGAGAACACATTGAGAGAGGTCAAGAAGATCGAATTTCTCAGAGAGGGAAGCGTAGCAGTTGCTAGAGGAGTGATCGAAGAGGTCTCTTGCAGTGACGAGTAGTGTGTATCTGGAAGAAGGAATTTTTCCTAGGTCGAAGAGTACAAGGAAGAAAGGGTAGAACAACATCCAGAGAGAGGTAGATGCTGGCCCACGTAGTGGCAGTGGAGGCCTTAGAGGGAGATTGAATTCTTGCTAAGGAAACCGAGTTTCAGAATCTGGGAACCAGGTGTGAGACCAAGATGAAGAGATTCGAATTTTTCATCCAAAAAAGGGTCCAAGGAAGGAGCAACATGATACCCAACAGGGGTGATGCAGGGACTGTCTGGGGCTTATGCAGTTATGTGCAGAGGCTCCAGTTCAACGTTACTAGACTAAGATTCCCCCAATGACAGAGTGAGAGCACTTCACCATTCATTTTGTCTAGTTTTTCTCTATATCGGATTGCTAGTTGAGCATCCAAGAATTGTACTCAGATTTACTACTACATAATAATAAAACTCTCAAATTTGCTGCACCGGTTTTCCCACAATGGGTTTTTCCGGGGACATTTGTCCAAAAATAACGGTGTTATTATGTTTTAATTTCTTTCTTGTTCAGTCTCTTGTTTCTGCATATAAATTAATTGAGTTAAGGTTGGAGTGTATGTATTTCAATATTTGTCGTAGGAAACTACAAATAACTTGTTCATATAAATCTAACAAGTGGGATAAATATCATCAACTGTTGCGGTAAGGATTCTAGTTTAGGAATTTTCACATGGTATCAAAGCTGTAGTTGGAACAAGAAGAGTAGTGACAAAGAACCCAGCGCTGAGTAAAAGAGGGAGATCGAAAAAGTTGTAGGAGGCAACAGTTCGAAACCCCAAAGGGTTTGTTCAGTCCTAGCTAGAGGGCTGATTTTCAAGGCAGTCTCTCTATGAGTAAGTCGACAAAGAGGAAGAAATCCCAATTTGAAAGTTTTTCATGGTAGAGGGAGCAGTGTTGAAGCCTCGACATGAGGAGAAGCTGGCAGGATGCCAATTTTTCTGCAGGTAGTTTGATGGGTAGAAAATCATCAGAAGAGAGAGGAGAAGCATGGTTGAGGGAATTTCTTCCTCAAAGAATTCCTAGCCAAGGAACTCAAATTCTCACGAGCTAAGAAACAACAAGGGGCAACAATTTTACTAACTCTAGCAGGGAGTGTGTAGGCTAGCCCAGCAGCAATGCAGAGGAGAGAGGAGGTCATTTGACTTTCTATTTGTGGCAAAGATGGCAATGAGTGGCTTGGGGGATTAGGATAGGTTGGACGGAGCATCCAACTATGTCATCTGGAAGGCAAGGAATTCATTCCTTCTAGATGAGCATGCCCTCAAGACATATGTCAACAGCGTGGTGGTTGTGCCTACAGATGCAGTTCCGTTGAAGAAATACAAGGCCGAGATGGCGAAGACAAAAAGAATGATCATCAACGGAGTGAAGGATCATGTTGTATGTCATATCTCTAGTAGAGGGACTGTTAAGGAGATGTGGGATGCGTTGTCTATGTTGTATCCGGGATCTTCTGAGAAGCAGAAGATGTACCTTGAGAAAACACTGAGATCTGCTCAAATGGAGAAGGGGGAGCGTGCGGATCCATTCCTCACAAAGCTTCAGGAGACCTGTGATGAGTTATCTATTGTGGGGTCTACACCTCAAGGCTCAGATTTGGTTAGACTAGCCCTCAATTATATCTTAGATGAGTGGAAATTGTTTGTCCAGAGTATCTTGGGTAGGGCGACTTTTCCGAATTGGAATGAGATGTGGGAAGCTCTTAAGCAAGAGGAGCTGAGGAGAGACTTGGTCAAGGGAAATCTTGATGGAAGCGGAAATAGTGGGTCGAAGCCCAAGGAGGAAGAGGAAAATGCATCCCTTGCATCTAAGGGGCAGTAGGAGCAGTAAAGGCAGAAGAAGGATGTCTCAAAGCTAAAGTGTTTCAGGTGTGGTGAGATGGGTCACTATGCTACACAGTGTCCTCTCAGGAAGAAGGAAAAAGATGAGAAGCATGATCCAAAGGTTTCACCCATGAAGATCAAGGAGGAGGAGTTCGCCATGACAGTCAAGATACCTCCAGGAGGGAGGTGGGTTGATTTGGAGTTGTAGTTTGAAAGAGCTATAGATGGGGAGGATCCTTGAGGATCCTACCTCTTGGATCAATTCCTTACTACGGGAGCCCGGGTCAAAAGTAGCAAGATGGACTAGTGTCAGATGGTGTCAAGGAGTGTCAGAGAGACAATTGCAATGGGTAGGAGTGCCAGAGATTGAGCAGTGCAGAGCAGATTTGGCAACAATGCAGATGACACATAGCAGTAGTCAACAACAACGCAGTAGATTCAAAGGGTCAACGTAGAGACTAGCAACAGTTAGGCTTCAAAATTCATGTGGTATCATATTGAACATAGTTAGTTCAGTAATTTGGGATGTTTTTCCATTGTTGATGGAGTAGTAGCAACAGTTTGCAGTGCAGTGGTAGTTGGCAGTGGCAGTGCTAGCAACATCACACATGAAACACTTGAGAGGGAGTTTTAGTATGGATGCAGTGTTGACAGTGGCAGTGTCAGCAACAGTACAGTTGCAACAGTAGCGTAGTGGTTGGTGGACAACATATCAGTCATCAATAACGCAAAGGACAATGTTATGAAGTCATGGTGATGTTTCAGTGGGAGGCATTGCTAGAGCACATTCCTCGCTAAGAGGGAGTGTTTATTTCTGGTAGCATCAGATGTGCTCTAAGTCTCAAATTTTATAGGGAGGCTTAGACACATGCATTCTCTAATACCCAGAAATTGTTTTGGGAAATTCTACTCGAAGGTAGTTTTATTAGAATAATTAATTATTTTTAATGGGACCCTAAGTCTAAACTTAGGAAATTAAATTAATTAATGGGTATTAGTCTAAATTGTGGGTGTAACTTCTAGAAGAAGGCGGAGATCAAGTCAATATGATCCTAGCCATTGTTTAGAATCTAATCTGGGTCATTGATTGATCAACAAGAGGATTATAAGAAAAGGTTTGATTGGCACTTGGAGAACACATTGAGAGAGATCAAGAAGATCGAATTTCTCAGAGAGGGTAGTGCAACAGTTGCTAGAGGAGTGATGGAAGAGATATCTTGCAATGAGGGGCAGTGAGTATCTGGAAGAAGGATGTTTTCCTGGGTCAAAGAGTATGAGGCAGAGAGGGCAGAACGACATGCAGAGAGAAGGCAGATGCTGGCCCATGCAATTGTAGTGCAGGCCTTAGAGGGAGATGGAATTCCCGTTAGGAAACCGAATTTCAGAAGCCGGGAGCCAGGGTATGATACCGAGAGGTAGAGATTCAGATTTTCCAGCTAATAGGGGGAATAGAGAAGGAGCAGTGTGATACCAAGTAGGGGTGATGCAAGGACTGCATGGGGCTTACACAGTTCTACGTAGAGGGTACACAAAGGCTCCAATTCAGCGTGATCAGACTCAGATTCTCCCAGTGACAGGGTGAGAGCACTTCACCATTCATTTTGTCTAGTTTCTCTCTGTATCAGATTGCTAGTTGAGCATCCAATAATTGTACTTAGATTTACTATTGTATAATAATAAAACCCTCAGATTTGGTGCACCTGTTTTCCCACATTTGGTTTTTCTGGGGACAGTTATCAAAAAATAACGATGTTATTGTGTTTTATTTTCTTTCTTGATCAGTCTCTTGTTTCCACATATAAATTAATTAATTGAAGGCTACAGTGTATGTATTTCAATATTTTTCGTAGGAAAATGCAAATAACTTGTTCATGTAGATCTAACAAGTAGGAGAAATATCATCATTTGTTGTAGTAGGGATTCTGGTTTAGGAATTTTCACACTTGCAAAAACATGCCTACCAAGTTTCTTTGCTTGAACTTGAAAATATTGAATTTAGTTTCAAGAAAGTATACCTATACATCTATAATGGTCTCAGTCAATTTGGAATCAACCCTTTTGTTAGACTTGGCCTAAACATTTCTAGTCTTTGTTGTATCATTGGTTCATTAGTAACATTTAAGCTTTAAAGTTGCACTTATAGCTCGCTTTGATGCCCCCTTGCATAATGGTCCAATATGGACATCAATGTTTCCCAAATTTTGTCTCAACTTGGATGTCTCACATATTCACTTTTGCATACAAGCCTATATCTAGTTAAAGGGTTTCAACATGGCTAGTTAGTCCCATGTCTCCCAAATTTAGACATCAGCCTACCTCAAGTTTTTATTCACCACAATGTCCCCTTTGATTAGATATATTTCCCAACGCATAGATGAAACAATTGTGGCATTAAAAGAGAATGTGCATCCCATAATCCCTGCATTTACACCGACCTCACTACCACCCAAATAGAATAAGGAGTATAGAAGCCAAAAAATTAGTAACATTCTTGAAGAATCCAAGAGAATAAATATTGGAACATCTGACTCTAGGAAATAAGTTATATGATTATCAAGATCTCTCTCTACATCTAATTTGTCCTGCAAACCAATAGACATATCTTTTGTTGAAAGGGTGTGATGATCAAGGAAGTGCAATAAACTGCAAAAAATGTAGACAACAAATCCTTGATATTAGATCAATATAGACACCACCAAGGTTATTTCACAAATGTGAAAAGGAAAATTGCTAGTTTTGATTCAACTAGAAAACCCAATTCTATCTATAAATATTGTATATAATCTTATGATCCAGTAATCAAAATTATTTTTCCATGACTCTCAAGGGAAAAGAGTCCAATATTAGTCCTAGAAAGCTTTTAGAAAGAGGTCCACCTCTTAATAATACTCAACTCGCTATGTTTGACCAGAACATGATAGCTAAAATTCAATTTCTTTCCTATAAAATAAATGAGAAGAGCATATCTTAATGGAGAAAAAAAAATTGAATGACTACAATTGCCAACTATCTTTGTCTACAACAAAATATTGATGATTTAACTACAGATATATTACAATGAAAGAACATATCTCTACTATTCACAAATGAATGTGTTGTAGCGGTTGCAACACCCTCCAAAATGTTGGCTTACATCCAAATTTCAAAGCCTTCTTTGGTTTCTCCTTTGATGGTTGCAAACACTCGAGCTCACCCCATGAACTCTTGTGAAGTCTTTTCACCTTTTTGCTTGTTTGACCAATGATCATCTTTTGGCATATTGATTGCTTTGTCATGCTTGTGATTTTTTTTTGGTGAGTTTGAAGGTTTTTCTTTGTGTGTTTGGGTTGTCTTCGCTATGTAAACATTTGTCATACTCACACAAAAAGTTGTATGTACTATCACACAAGTGTCCTCACGGTTGTCCGAAGGTCTATCTCAAGCATCGCGCTTGTCACTTTCAGCTCTAAAACAGTCTCACTGAGGGCATGTTTTGTCTTGTTGTATTGGTGGTCTGTGTTGTGTCTTCGTCGAAGTATGCTAAGTGTATGATCATAGTGTCAAGTCTGCACAAGCTCACTTGCTTTCAACACTTAGCCATTTTCCTAAACATTTGTCCAACCAGACAACCCTCTTCCATTGGATCCCGACTGAGCTACACTGCGTAGTATCACCCCTTAGTGACCTTGCTCTTCTGCCCAGAACTGCACAGTGCTTGAGGCTATCCTCCAGGTCAGTTGCACTATGCAATCCCTAAGGTGAGCAGCCTGTCTTCCTCCCAGAATTGTGCATAATTTGCCTCCATGTCCAAACTGAATTACGCATCTCTCAAACATAGTCATCAAGCTTCCTTCTGGTCCATCGGAACCCTACACTACACCAAGGCCTGGGTTTGCACTGATCTCCAAAACTACACAGAAATTCCCGCTGGTCATTTGTTGCCTTGCTCTGCACTGCCTTCAGAAACTGTGCAGACATGTCCAGTAGGCCTCCTACTACCTGTCCCACACTGATCTCCAAAACTGTGTAGACATGTCCAGCTAGTCCTCTGTTTCCTTTCTCTGCATTACCTTCAGAAACTGCATAGACATGTCTAACAAGCCCTTTGTTTCCTGTCCTACATTGTTCTCCAAAATTGCACAATCATATCCAGCAGGCCCTCTATTTCCTATCCTGCAATGTTCTCCGAAACTGCGTAGTCATGCTCAGCAGGTCCCTTGCAACCTTGTCATGCCTTTCTCTTGAAAACTACACAGAACTACCCAACAAGTCATCTGTAACCCTATTTTTCCTTCCCTCCAGGAACTATGCAGAAGTTCCCCTTAAGGTCCCACGTTGCAGTTGCCACTGGTGTACTTCACTGCGTAATTCTGCCTCCCAGTGGTCACTACACCGTTTTTCTCGATAGTGCAGGTTGTCCTCTCAGAGTTCCTCATTCCATCCTGAGTTGTGCTTTGCATTATCTCAGTGAGTTGTCCACCCTCCCTGTCACCCGGAACATGATAACAATACATCATGCTAGACTAGGAGGTTTGGATTTGATACCGTCCCGTCATGAGTGAATTGCAGGAACAGGTACACTGATAAATCATGGTGGGACAATGAACATAATGAAGAAGGAGCGCACATGCTAGAAGACTTGCTTGCAGCTAGACGAATGTACCAAGCACATCAAGAAACACGCAAAAGGAACATATGCATTGAACCATCATGCAAGACCAAGGCCATTGAAGGCCCCGCAACACTATGCCATACGAAGGAGAAGACAAAGCACACCAAGAGTACACCATCACTCAGCAGCGCAACAACTTGACACAGGCACCACAGTCAATTAGTACATGTCAACAGTGTCATGTCGAGTTGTGTCATGAGTTGTCTTGGTCACATTACCACTATGGGCCATATCCGTTGTAAATAATGTAATGTAAAGTGAAGTTGAATGGATGCACACAAGAAGTTGAAGAGTCATGTCATTTTAAAATTCATTGGAAGTTGAACGGTCATGAAGGTAGTCCAAGAGTCACAAGGGTCAAGCATCACCCTTGGCTATATATACCCCTCCCATTATATGAGCAAGGACTTTTCACCCTGGCTCCTTCCACATAGCCTTGAGAGTCTGTAGTTTGTTCTTTGAGGAGCGAGGAGTGGCTCTAATGTCCCACTATTGGGACTAGTGATGTATGGTGTACATATGTGCCTTGTGACTTTTTCTTAATTCAGAAGCCTGTTAAGTCCAACACGTTTTCATGCATGTTTTATAGATTTTTGTAAGACTACTCTTTAAACATTTGTGATGCATGTTTGCTTAACTTGTACTAATATAATTGAACTACTTTGGTTGTTTTAGTACTTACATTATTGAAGATGTGTTGTATTGCTATCATTGATGTCACATCCTTGTGGACTACTCAGCGGGATACTTGACAAACCATCTTTTTTTTTTTTTTTTTGTTATAACGACCATCACATCCATGTGGACTACTCCACTGGGTGGTGTATGTGTTGTCCCCTTCACCTTGGTTTTAACGACTTTCATGTCCACTGTGGACTATTCCGTTGGATGATGGATAGACCATTTCTGGTTCGTGTGTGTCTCTTCCTGGGCAGTACTACTACCTCTCATTTAGAGGCTCACTTTATTCTCCCCATTTGTAGTAAGAGAACCTTGAAATAGTTTATATTACGCACTCACCAGGCACACGTACCTTGTTTTTTGAAGATACCAGCATAACACTCTCATGTGCTGACAGCTAGAGCCAAGGTAGATCTCTAAGTATATGGAAATCGAGCCTTCATACTAGATGGGACTTCTACACCAAACGATGTGAGGTCTAGTTGGGACTTCACATTGGGGAGATCCCCTTTGTTGGGAGGTCTAGCACCATCAACAAAATGGCGTTATAAGCGAGGGCCAAATGACAGGTTGTGCCCGTAGAGTCTACTTTGAATCTCTTATTTAAAAATGGCTCTTCCTGACATCATAATCTTGGGATTTCTTTCTACAAAGTTCGAATGTACTATCCCAACGGAAGGTATGCATGACGTATCCAAGTTAAAGTTTAGCGTTGAGGGTGAACCATCTTTTCTTGTGCATGTGTTCCAAGTTATAAACTTTTACCTACGCCATAAGATAGAGTACAAAGATGTCTGGACTGTATTACTCACCCTCACATTTGAAGGTCGTGCTCAATGCTGGTGTTACACATTACCCTTTTCCTCTATTGATTCAATTGGCCATCTTGCCGAAATGATGATTAAAACTTTCGATGAGTATAGCCACCAGGAATTCTGTGATTTTTTTTTATTTTTTATTTTATTTTTATTTATTTATTATTAAATTTTTTTTAATTATTTTATATTTTTTTTATTATTTTTTTATTATTTTTATTTATTTTTATTTATTTTTAATTTTTATTTTTTTTTATTTTATTTTTTATTTATTTATTAATTTTTTATTTATTATTTATTATTTATTTTTATTATTTTTAATTTTTTTTAATTTTTTTATTTTTTTTTTAATTTTTAATTTTTAATTTTTTATTTTTTTATTTTTAATTTTATTTTTTAATTTTTTATTTATTTATTATTTATTTATTATTTTTTTTCGCTTAAGTATGGAGGCAGACGAATTAGTTGAGTACTTTGTTGATCGCTTCCTTCACCTCTGTTACAAAATTATTGAACAACTTGTGAACTTTGACTTCTTGAGGGAAGAGTTTAAATGCTTGGTTCATACTTCTTAATACAATGAGCCTCATGATTTCCTTTCCTCCCCAACTCTTGCGGATCATGAAGCACCTCAAATTGTAGAGGAGGAGCCCAATGCCATGTTTGTTCCTTATCCTCCTTCCTTTTTAGTCCTGATGTTGGTTCCCCCTTGCAGTGATGGAAAAGTTGTGAAATATGCATAACATGTCCCCAACCCATCTTCTCATCCATCTCCTGCTTCAATGGAGGAAATTCCAGAATGGCTCAGAAAGCTTATAGCAAAGACTCACCCCTCATTCTACAAGAGGATATCACCATTCATAAATCAAGTCTCGAATATGATCTGCATCTCTGTCATCCTCCTTCATCTACAAGCCATGACTCCTTGTACCATGACCTGCCTAATCAATCTGCTTCACCAATTAGTTGTTCGCATTCACTTGATTCTCAAATTGTTGGCTCAAATTGCGGTCAGGTGCAAGGGAGTCACATTACACAGGCAGAGGAGCAGAAATATGTGGACATTATCAATCTTCCCTCTCTGATTCAAAATTGTGTTCATCAAAACAATGAGCTTCCATTCTTGAATGATTCTCAATCTACTAATCTAAATGGAACATCTTGTACAATTAATTCTTTCGATCAACCCCCAACCTTGGGTAGTCATCACTCCCATGCTTCCATATGCTATGATGAGTGCCCAAGCACATCATGTGATCTTTTGTTTTCTCATGAAGTCTCTAACTCACATATAGAATGTGCTTCGGTCAAAGAAGACATTATTATCGAAACATCCTCTTCACCTCACTTGCTTGTGTGTCCTACCATTCACAATGCATCCACATGCGTTGAAGATACTCCACATTCTCTTGTTTCTTTATCTGATGATTTATCTCCTCAATTGACACAAGGTAGTGAGTCTGTCCATGATAAAGTTGAAAACAGTCTAATCACAGTGTTCTTCCCATTCCCCGTCATCTCTTAGTGTGCATGAAGATGACTCTTCAAATCAGCTTGCTAAAGATGAAAATATGGTGAAACCTGTGACAGAGATGCCTACCATCCTGAGAACAGTTTTGAAGTCAGCAACAACAACCATCCTCAAGCCATTCATGATCTGGTCTACACTTCCAAATATGATTCTGCAATTCTGGAAAGTTCCAGAACATACCAAGGAGTCAAGGCACTTCAACATCCTTTGATGGTTATTTCAGGTCCTTGAGACTCTAGTAAGCCCCCCGAACTAAATCAAATCTAGTTTCTCACACACAATCCATCTATCTGCATGGTTTCATTCAGTTTGGATCCCCATGCAAATAATTTTTGGTGTTCTGGGTGTGATCTTTCAAATTTTCAAAATTTTACTTATGCTTGAATCCACGTATTTGTTACAGCACGTCTATCTTCATGCACATCTCTTACATCAAATTCGGGTTGGGAATGTATATCTCTCATGAAATCATGGAATTGTGAAGTCGATCATCTCAAAGAATGTTTTTTCCCACAATCATATTTATCAAACTTTCCCTCTCATAATCATCTCCTTAGTCTTCTTGTGAATCTTGTATTGCGAATCTGCCCACTCATAACACCAGCAATCCCCCTGTGTGACGATGCACACACGCGCTATCACATGAATCAAGTTCCTCTCCCCAACTAGTTTCACGCATTCACAATGTTGGCATCTCTTTTAAATTCTTGTGATGACCATGATTCCTGTGCAATATTTCACCGGTTGTAGGAAGGTGATCTGCCATGTCTAGCTCACAGCAAATTTGGTTCCATTGTTCAGATCATTTACCAGATTGTTCAAATGAAAATTTATTTGTTCATTTCAAACTGGGAATCTGACGTCTCAACCAACTCATCTGATAATTCCTCTATCTTTGGTGACTATCACTCAACTTTTCATTTTCCCATTAGCACATCCAATGACATTTTCTTTGCGCTCTCTAATCTTCACCCTTTAATATCTCTCTCTTTAGATTTCCATCAAGTAGATGAGGCACTTCAGCCTGTGTCGATGGTTATGGCAAGTCCTCAATGTCTTGGCATGACTACCAAGAATGATAAAATTTATTTTTCTTTACAAGATCCTCATCGTGATCCCGTCTTTCAAATCAAGAATTCGTCCTCTCAAAAATCAAGAGGCTTTCCAAACGACCATCAAGAATTTTATGATCCAATCATTGAATGGCTGAAACAATATTACTTGGAAAACCATGTTGCACAAAACAAGTTTCAATCCTTCCTCACGTTTTCTAAGGAGCTCACTGCAAACAAGGATGCATCTACAAGAAGATTCTGAGGTTTGTTTAGAAAGGGTATCCATCATAAAGGTAAGCATGTGTGTTGGGTGGTTGTGACACATCTTTCTGCCCACGGGAAAGACCTTCATTTCCGTGTGCAACTTGTTCAAGTTTTTGTATTTTCTGTTGCACACTACTTTTTATCTATTTTAATCACTTGTATCTTTGTGGATGAAAGTCGAGACTCGCAGGGAAAGTTTTAAGGATGGAAAATTATCTTGAAGTTTAAAAACATTGGTGAATGTCACTATTCCCTAATATGCAAACTATAAAACTTTTATTGATGTATTTGTAAAATTATTTAGATTTATAATGATTTTATATATACTCTCTATATAATGTTGATGATTTTTAATATAGAATAATTTTATAATGTAAAATTTGGGCGAGTCATTTTTATAAAAAATGGAAATTGGAGAATCTTTTTTTTTGGAAAAATCATGGAAAATTAGCCCACTTGCGAATATTAGCCCCTAAAATTTTCCATGATAGAGAGCAACTACAGTGGCTTCACTAGAAATTTCGTTTCATGTAACCTCCACCATTTAGTTGTTAGGATAGGAGTAGGATTAGTTGCATCTCAGTTTTCCCTTCCTTGCATTCATCTTGCACTCATAGTCCATCATGGTTTTCTTGTTTCACATCTTGTTGCCTTAGTCATTTTGCTTTCTTGTCTTCTGGTTTTGTTTCCTTGTTATGTATTCCTTTCCTCTCATTTTGTTTTTCCTTTCGTGTTGATTTTTTTGTTTATTTTCAATACGCGAATAATTGTTGTTCATGCACTGTGTTCTAGTTTATGAATGGGTATGTGGTTGAAGTTCAAAGGGCCTTGTGACACTGCAACGGTTGGCCAATCTTGTGTCCATATTCTTTGTTCTTAGTTGTAACTTTTGGTCGATGAAGTTTGAACAAAAAATATGATCCATCTGTAAGGAAAGTTTTGGTTGAACCATGAACCCATGTCTAGTCTAGGAAACCTCATGCGTATACTCACTTTTCTGCTCTGGTGTGTTCAAACTTATCCAACTAGTAGAAATAGAGAAGGGGAAAATCTAAACGAGCAAACCTGAATCAAAGGCATTTATATGCTTCTATGAAGGAACAACCTCTCCAACTCTCAATAAGTCACGATCCCTCTTTCACCCCAAAACTAAATAAGTTCCTATGCATAGTTATCTTTCAAAAAATAACAAAGGCAAAAGAATAGAAAGGCTTCCTACGCAAAGAGTGAAGCAGGAAACTCCACTGGGGTACTGTTCATGCTCGCTCATAGTGGAGAAATGATTGTGTTCCTCCGTGACTCCGTCATGGTACTGTCCAGGCTTGCTGGCAGCGGAGCAACACCAGAGATGAAAAACTATACTCTGAAAATTTTAACCTCACGTGCCAAATTACCCTTCTCAATTTGAAACACTGTGATCTAGCTGAATTTTTTGGATTGAACTGAGTTGGTACAAGGTGAATATTGTTTGTACACAACGTATGTGGGGAAGACAAAGTGATCCACACAATGAATCAATACTCCTTGAAAGGCCAAGGCCCTGTATTGTAAATAAACCAAAATAGAGAAGCTGGTATTTAACCAGTGTATGACCAAGTGTTGTAGCGACTACAAAACCCTCCAAAATTTTGGCTTACATCCAAATTTCAAAGCCTTCCTTCATTTTTCCTTTGATGATTGCAAACACTCGAGCTCACCCCATGAGCTCTTGTGAAGTCTTTTCACCCTTTTTCTTGTTTTTCCAACAATCATCTTTTGGCATATTGATTGCTTTGTCATGCTTGCAATCTTGTTCTGGTGAGTTTAAAGGTTTGTCTTTGTGTGTTTGGGTTGTCTTTGATGTGTAAAAATTCATCGTACTCACACACAAAGTTGTAATTATTTTCACGCAAGTTTCCTCACGATCATCCGAAGGTCTATCTCAAGTGTCGTGCTTGTCACTTTCAGCTCTAAGACAATCTCACTGAGGGCATGTTTTGTCTTGTTTTACTAGTGGTCTATGTTGTCTCGTCGTCAAAGTATGCCAAGTGTATGATCACAATGTCAAGTATGAACAAGTTCACTTGTTCAAACACATAGCCATTTTCCTAAAAATTTGTTCGCGTGGACAACCCTCTTCCACTGGAACCCGACTGAGCTACATTGTGCAGTCTTAACCCTCAGTGACCTTTCTCTGCTACCTAGACCTGCACAATGCTTGAGTTTGTCCTCTAGGTCAGTTGCACTACACAATCCCTAAGGTGAGTAGCTAGTCTACCTCCCAGAACTACGCAGAAATTGCCTCCATGTCCAAACTGAATTGCACATTTCTCAAACACAGTCATCAAGCTTCCTTCTGGTTTGCAGAACCCTACACTACACCAAGACCTAGGTCTGCACTGATCTCCAAAACCACGCAGACATGTCCTGTTGGTCCTCTGTTTCCTTGCTATGCACTACCTTCAAAAACTGCGCAAACATGTCTAGCAGGCATCCTATTACCTGTCCCACGCTAATCTCCAAAACTGCACATACATGTCCAACAAGCATCCTACTACCTGTCCCATGCTAATCTCCAAAACTACGCAGACATGTCCAACCAGTCCTCTACCGCCTTGCTTTGCACTACCTTTAGAAATTGCACAAACATGTATATCAGGCCCTATGTTGCCTATCATGCACTATTATTCAAAACTATGCAATCATGTCTAGTAGGCCCTCTGTTGCCTGTCCTACACTATTCTCCAAAATTGTGCAGTCATGCTCGACAAGTCCCTTGCAACCCTGTCATGCCTTGCTCTTGAAAGCTGCAGAACTGCCCAACAGGTCCCCTGCAGCCCTGTCTTTCCTTCCCTCCAGGAACTGTGCAAAAGTTCCCCATAGGGTCCCACCTTGTAGCTACCACGAGTGTCCTTCACTACCTAATTCTGAATTCCAGTGGTCACTACATAGTTTTTCTTGACAGTGAAGTTTGTCCTCCCAGAGTTCCTCATTCTAACCGCAGATGTGCTCTGTGTTGTCTCAATGAGTTTTCCTCCCTCACTGTCACCCAAAACATGATAATAATACATCATGCTAGACTAGGAGGTTTTGGATTTGATGTCATCCCGACATGAGTGAATTGCAGAAATAGGTACACTAATAGATCATGACGAGACGACAAATGGGATGAAGAAATATCGCACATGCTAGAAGACTTGCTTGTAGTTGGACAGACATACCAAGCACATCAAGCAACAAGCAAAAGGAACATATGCATTGAACCATCATGCAATACCAAGACCATCGAAGGCCCCGTGGCACTATGCCATGCAAAGGAGAATACAAAGCACACCAAGAGTACATCCATCACTTAGTAGCATAGCAGCTTGACATAGACACTACAACCATCCAATACATGTCAACAGTGTCATGTCGAGTTGTGTCATAAGTTGTCTTGGCCACATCACCACTATGGGTCATATTCGTTGTAACTCAATGTAAAGTAAAGTGAAGTCCAATGGATGCACACAAGAAGTTGAAGAGTCATGTCAGTTGAAAATTCATTAGAAATTGAACGGTCATGAGGGTATTCCAAGAGTCACAAGGGTCAAGCATCACCCTTGGCTATATATATCCCTCCCATTGTATGAGAAAGGGCTTTTCACCTTGGCTCCTCCCATATAGCCTTGAGAGTCTATAGTTCCTTCTTTGAGGAGCGAGGAGTGGCTCCAATGTCCCACTATTGGGACTAGTGATGTATGGTGTACAGAAGTGTCTTGGGACTTTTGCTTAATTCAGAAGCTTGTTAAGGCCAACATGTTTTCAAACATGTTTTATAGATTTTCGTAAGACCACTCTTTAAGAATTTGTAATGCATGTTTTCTTAACCTGTACTAAGATAGTTGAACTATTCATTTTTTAGTACTTACATTATTGAAGATGTGTTGTATTTCTATCACCACTGTCACATCCTTGTGGACTATTCTGCGGGATACTCGACATACCATCTTTGTTTTCTCGTTATAATGACCATCACATTCGTGTATACTAATTTGCTAGGTGGTGTACGTGTTTCCCCTTCACCTCGTTTTTAAAGACACAGTTACATTATGCACTCACCAGGAACACGTACCTTGTTGTTTGAAGGTAGCAGTGTAACACTCTCATGTGCTGACAGCTAGAGCCAAGGCAAATGTCCAGGTATATGGAAACTGGGCCTTCATACCAGATGGGACTCCTACACCAAATAGTGTGAGGTCTAGTTGGGACTTCACATCGAGGAGATTCCCTTTGTTGGTGGGTCCAGTGCCATCAACAGAATGCAAAAAAGTAAATCGAGGTCATCTAGTGAACATGAAATTGATACCATGTTCACGACATATCTTTCAAATTATCCAAATAGAAGTAGTTATTGATGAGATAAAATACCATGTGATACCTCCTCCTCCCCCTCTTGTTTTGTATATAGATGATGAGCATGGCCCTAGAAAAATTTGGACAAAAAAAATCAGGTTCTACTAACTTAGCCCTTAAGGTTGTAAATATTGATCCGAATTGGATCCACAAAAAGACTGTCAAGAACCTTGACTGTATCGAGTTGAACAAATCTCTAATGAAATCCAAAACAACGATCAAAAATGCCTTGAACCAGTGGCAATGGACGCCAACGTGGAACGATGAGGATGTCGGTCAAAGTGCGCTGACCGAGGCCCATGGAGACTACGCAGGAGGTCAAAATAGCCCCTGGGAGCCTCGGATCGGGAAAAGGAGGCAGTTTTTGATGCGCGATCACATTGGGAGCCAGAGAACCAGGGGCGGAGAAAGAAAAGCGCTAAAGGACAAATGGCGGGACCCGCGCTCTGGAAAACCGACGGTATTGATCGGGGCGCCCTTGAATGGTAAGAGGTTTTGGAGGAAATCGAAGCGATTCCACTCGGCGATCGACACGTGGCAGCGGAGGTGAGAGAAAAATCGTTGTGATCACTCGCTATCGGTCGAGCAAGTCAACTGCGCTCGACATGCGTATGACGTTGGATTTGGAGGAGCCCAGATCGGACGGCTGAGATTGCGCCCGATGGAGGAAGCGAAATCGACGGGGGATTAAGCTGCATTCTAAAAGGATTTGGAATCTGGTTGATCGCCATGGTGGAGAAAGGATGCATACACGGCGTAACGGAAGAAATGAACCGACGAAGCATGCTAGCACCAGTTAGATGGAGACAAGTGGCCACTTCCCGAGCATTCATGCTGACGCCGAATAGGGAACTCCAAGCGCAGCTGCAGAAGGTGAATCAACGCAGGTGGGAGAGGAACCAAACAGGAACAGGGATCGAATGGCTAAAGCCATGAATAGAGACAGTCAAAACAGAGGAAGTCGGAACCAAGAGGAGAGTCCGAGCGACTGAGAGAGACAATGGACAGTGAACCCTGAGAGGAGGACTGAACACGGAGAGCAGCAAAGCCAAGCAGAGGTGATAGAGGGCCGAGCTGACCATAGGTAGCATCGAGCACCAGAGAGCTTAAAGATTCAAGCCTTCCCATAGAGGAATCCGTCCGGATTGAGCATCACAGTTGGCTCTTTCCACTGTAGACCAAGGGTAACAGAGCTGGTAGGAAGAACAAGATTCTGTGTACTCCAAGTGGCTTGGGGAATCCAAGAACCACCCTGCCAAGCAAACCTGCTTTAGGAGAACTCACATTGAGTCCCTGTAATTGTAATTCTCTACTTAAAGACACAATAAAACAAGGCCACCACTGAAAGCTGGACCGGAGATGTAGCCCTCGAGGATAGGGTGAACTCCTTATTAAAAATTGTTGTGTCTTTGTGTTGCTTACTGTATTTCTCTGCTGTATTTCCATTTATTTTCTGTGTATTGGCAATCTGATCGATCCGTTGTTTCAATAACATAGAACACACACACTAGCACATGAGTCTGTAATACCTTTTGTTAATTAAATCTTCAATTGAGGTCACTCATAGGGTGATTATCAGATCAAGTGGTATCAGAGATTTAGGCTGTAAGGTTAGACAAGCTTGTGTTGGTTTAGCTATGAATGCTCACTAGATCAAAGCTCAAATTAGGAGAAGGAGAGTTGGTGGAAACCAATCCTGAAATTGGAAGAGTCTATTCTCGGAAGACAATGTCAGAGGAAGATTCTATGGGGCCAAACCCTCAATTCATAGAAAGTTTCCTAGCTATAAAGTCTATGGTAGAAGAAATGTTAGGGACTTTAGAAAGCATAAGGATGAAGGTTCATCAGATTCTAAACAAGATAAAGAAAAAGATGAGTCTCATTCCCATGACCACTCCAAAGGAAAGGGGAAAGAGGAAAGTTTTCTCACACCTCCTAATAGTCCTATGCATAATAAGAAAGCATCTTTGATTAAGTTATATGTTAAATTTGATTTGCTTATATATGATGGAGAGCTGAATGCTGAAAGTTGGACAATTGGATTATACAAATTGACGTGTATTGCAGAGTACAGAACATAGACTCAGACAAGAGTAAGATTCAGCTGACAAGCCTACGCCTAGGAGGCACTGCCTTGGTTTGGTGGGAAGGCAGAACCCAAGCTGATATGAAAAGACATGGAAAGACCATCTCTATCTGGAGTGAATTTGTTGTTGTCATCAAAAAGTAGTTCTATCCATTGGCCTATATGCAACAAGCCATGATGAGTTGGCAAAATCTTCGGCAGTTGAAGGGGCAAAGTGTGCAAGGGTATACTCAAGAGTTCAAAAAGAGAGCATTGATGTCGGGTATCTCATTAGACTCACTAAAGACTCTTTTGAAGTACATTGGTGGTCTACACAGCTACATGAGGCATACCATCCTCATGTTTAACCCCACTTGTATAGATGAAGTATTTCTACAAGCTACTCATCTAGAAACTAGAGGAAAGAATGGAAATCCAGAAGTTGGGGGACCATCCCAACCCAATGTAAGCAAGAGCAAGGAGAAAAAGCAGAAGTGGAAAGCAAGGAAGGCTAATACTGCACAAAAAGGAAAAGCTTCATGCACTCACTATAAAAAGGAGGGGCATGATGATGAGCATTGTTGTATTCTGCATCCAGAGCTGAGACCTAAGAATTCCGAGGGCAAGAAGAAGAAGACTGATGCAGCTATTCAGAAAGAATTGGGGTCAGACTCGGGAGATGAAACAATCATTGCAGCCACAGGTATAAAAGGTAAGAATTCTGAAGCATCTACTAGTAATTCTGCTCAATCTGTTATTGATGAAGAACTTGAGAGAAAAAGACATGAGCTTTTCCATATTCGAGTTGTTTCCAAAAATAAAAAGATTGATACTTTGTTTGATAGTGGCTCACAAGTAAATCTGATTCTTGAAGCAATTGTAAAGAAATTAGGATTAGCAACTACACCTCATAAGAAGCCATACCCATTAGGATGGTTGAATGATAAAGCACAACTACAAGTGACTAGACAGTGCAAACTCAAGTTTTCTTTTGGGTCAGCATTTGTAGATGAGGTTGAGTTAGAGATAATTCCTTTGGATATATGTGGAATTGTTTTGGGAAGCCCTTACTTGTATGATATAAAGGCAATTTTCTATAGAGCTGAGAACAAGTATATACTTGTCAAACATGGAATCGAATACTTTGTAAGAGCTCATAAGCTCAAGAACAATTATACTCTCATAAACTCGGGATAGATGAAAAGAATGATAAATTCATGCAAATAGTTCTTACTAATGGTTGTAAAGGAAAAGAAATCTGATTAAACCAATGTATTTGAGGGTTGTAATGTTGAACAACAAGCTGATATAGAAAAGATTGTTTCAGAGTATGATGTCTTATTTCAGGAACCTAAAGGTCTACCACCCAAAAAGGGAATAGTACATGATATTATTTTGCAGCAAGATGTTCCTTTGCCTAACATTGGGATATACAGGTTATCTACTTTAGAGAATGTTGAAATCAAGAAGCAAGTGCAGGAATTGCTCGAGAAAGGGTTCATCAGGCCTAGCACATCACCATGTGGGTCACCCATCATCTTAGTAAGAAAGAAAGATGGCTCGTGGAAAATGTGCATTGATTACCGAGCACTGAATAAGATAACAATAAAAAATTGTTATCCCCTTCCTCGCATAGATGATCTTTTAGATCAATTGAAGGAAGCTGTTTATTTCACCAAGCTGGATTTGCAC